>VYZX01006308.1:133752-185689 GCA_013401335.1 Brachypteracias leptosomus
CCTCCTTAAAGATCTGCCAGCTCTGCTCTGCTCCTTTATCTCTGAGGACTACCTCCCAAGGGGTCCTGTTGAGCAACTCCTTGAAGAGCTGGAAATTTGCTTTCTTAAAGTTTAGGGTGCTGACTTTGCTTTTCATCTGTCCTTTACCCCTTAGCACAGTGAAATGAACCAGTGCGTGGTCACTGCAGGCCAGGCTGCCTCCAATCTTGATGTCCCCAACGAGATCACAGGTGTTGGTCACCATTAGATCTAAAACCATGTCCCCTTGGGTAGGGCTGTCTATTACTTGCTTTAAAAAGTTGTCATCAGGCACTCCAAGGAATCTCCTGGGTTGCCTACAGCTTGCCGTGCTACTTTTCCAGCAAATGTCAGGGTGGTTAAAGAACTTCAATTCTTTTCTGAGGGTGAGAAGAAAGGATAATCTGAAATAATTGATTGTTTTAAGATACAGAAGTTACTATCAAATCTGACCTTAATTGTGTAGTTAAGCTGCTAAAAGTGTCTGTAAGTCATTGGGCTAAAAACCACATCATTCTTGTAGGCCTGTACCAGCCTATGGAACGCTCCTCTTCCTGAAACAACTCTTTCTTTAAACTAATTGAACCTTTGAGTTTCTCTGTAAATTGACACAGTAACCTTTAAAAAGGGGAAAAGAATTTCCTCCCAGGTTATGAAGAAAATCATATAGCCAGACTTAACCAATAATTGTTTTAAAAAACAATAACTAAAAGGTGATTTGATTACTCTTGCATATCTTCTTCCAGTCAAGAATCTAATCTTTGTTGGAAAACCAAATAACGTTAATACTGAACTGAAAACAGCTAATGTCTTGTGTACCAAATAGCCAGAGGAAGTTGTTTATGAAATTAAATAACATTTTTTATGAAATTAAAATAGCCTTTGTTGACCCACAAGGTATTCTTGGAATTTTTGTCAGTGATGCTGCTAAGGCAATAATTGACATTGTTCTTCACCCTCAGGAAACCTGTTTAGGTGCAGGAGTCTGTGCCTGTCCCTGTGCCTGCTGCCTCAGGAACGGGGTTTCTCTGGAGCATTTCTGGAGGTTACATGGAAGCCTCTTCAGCTAGAGAACTTTTCCTTTCAACAAACCAGCAATACATGGAAACATTGGCAGATGATTTCTGTCCTGTTCTACTGATTAATGACATCTTCTTGTACATTCCAAGGACTAGACCTCTGTATTGATTCTTTTTTTAACTCGTTAGGCAATGGCATTCCTGCAATGTTTTTAAACTACAGACACCCCTTACATGCTGTAGATCAGCAGAGCTTAGAAGCACAAAAAGTTAGATGTGCTGAAGTGTAAATCTGGGGAGCTCAATTATTTCTTAATAATAAGAAATTAAACTTCCCAAAATGCTGCCTTTTAAATAGGTATCTGTTTATATTAGAGCACACTATTTAATCAAGTATTATTGTGCTGACTGCAGGAATTTTTAGAAAATCAGGATGTTAGACGCCTAAAGCTCTGGATTGTTTTTGTTTCTTAAAAGCTGTGTCCTTTTTTTCCCTCTTCAGCAACTTCCAATCCCGTTACACCTAAGCCACCTCTTTTCAACACTTTGCTTTATTCGTTGGTGCCTATAATGGGAATTGCAGTGATTGTGCTCTTCTCGTTTTGGATGTACAGACACCACAAGCTAGCATATCCTCCAGTACTCGTTCCAACCCAAGTAAGTCACTGCGTTACAACTCGGGGATTTTTTTGAATGCTAAAACCATTTTCTGAAGAGGGGAGGAGAGAAAGGGGTGCATGCATTTTTCACATGGCCAAAGTCTTCGATTACTTTCCCAGTGTGGAGGTGCTAATGCTTGCTAGCTGCAAAAGCAGAAAATTAAGCTTTACTTAAATAGCCATATCTCCTTTAATGAATTGGTCTTTGAATGTATGAGCAACTACTTAATGTTTTTACACGTCTGTGTGTTTGGGAGGAGAGACGCTAAACTCAGAGCTTCCGATGGCAAAGCCACCATGTTGCTGGGGGAAGTTTGTACTCCCACAGAGTTAAAAGGACAGTTTATCTGGAAGTTGTGTACAATGGCACTCAGGTGTTTATGGTTGAGCTTTATGTAGTGCTTAGCTTAAATATGAAGGAGAGACACTAATTCATAATGGCAATTTGCAGTGAATAGGGAATAGTAACTAATCTAAGCTTAGCTGTCTCGGAAAAGCACAGAACTGGGATACAGGTCTGGGTGAAAGGAAATGTAAAGAAAATCTTTGTGCCAGAGCTTAGCTCATCTTGTGGCCTTATCTTTTTCCTCTTCCTTGTTTATGTATTTTGTGTTTTGTCTTAAAATGTTTCAGTTTTAGCAGTGTTTGTGTTTTACTTAGAAAATATTGTGAGATTGTGGTCTCCAGATTTGAAATCTAAGCGCACTGTGTTGCATCAAAACAAACCTTTTTTGGCTGCGTGTGCCTGGTTCCTGCTGTTGGCAGGCTCCACCTGATTCTTTAGGTGTAATTCATATTAATACTAGAATTCCTCTTCCTTCAGTTATGTTTAGAAAATCAGTTAAGGTTAGAAGGCATTTATGAAGAGAGTTAAGGTGGCAAATTCTTCAGACCAAAGTAGGAAGGATGAATGAAATGTGGTAGTGGAGAAAAAGAACTTGCCCAGGGTCCCACAACCCTTGGGTTTTTACAGTAGGAGTTGAACTTCAGCTTCGTACCTCAGTAAGGTGACCACTCAGAATACATTGCCTCTCATAGAGTGACAATATGATGGTGCTATTTGTGATTAAATAAAATTAAAACACTTGTTATTTTTGGTAAGATTGCCTTTAAAAGGATTTCCACATCTTTGCCCTGTACTACCAGCTTTTGTGGTATTTTCAGTGTCACTGCTTGACTTCAGGGTGTTCCAGGAAGCAGTATTGCCTGTGGTTGATAAAATTGTTTTGGTTTCAGTTTTGTTGTAATAGATAAGAAAAATTTAGGGGGAGGCAGTGGGCATATGTTCATGCCAAATGAAAAGAACATAATTTAGAGGGAAAAAGTATGTTTCCTGTCCTTGCAGAAAGTATTGCAGATCCTCAAACTCTGTGCAATCTGTTAGCATAATTATTTTATCCATCTCAATTTTTTTAATGTCTTTGGAAATTTACATCAACCTAGTAGTCTTCAATGTGAGACTGAATTAATAATTGCTAGTTCTGTGAATAATTTCAGCGTGGAATTTCCTTTCTAGACTTAAAGAAATTAAATAAGTGATAGAAAAACAAGGAAATGTTAAATATGTGTGAGATACAAAGAACTTGTATTTTTGTATTCTTCCTCCTTTTTATTGCTGTTTTTTTCTTGAATGATTTATGTTTGCTACAGGAGTGGACACGTCATAAATTTTTAATAAATAGGGTAATAACCTGTTTTGTTAATGCCCAGATTGTATCTGTTGGGATAAATATATGTTGGCGCTTGAGCTAGTTATGGTGTAATAACATTTTCTTATCTTGTGGTGAATAGGCATTAAGCTCTGATGTGGAAAGTCAGGAAAAGCTCCTTCTGCCTGAAAAATGAAGTGAAATTTTTATGGAAATAAGAATTTATAAATATTCTTCCATATGCAGCAGAACAGTATTTCCCACTTTAAATTTTATTAGAGCTGATTTGAACAGGAGGCAGAGGAAGCAGGAAGAGAGGGAAAAGTACTAGTAATTTTATAACCATGAAGCAAACATTTAAATATTTATGCAATTAATATATTTTATATTATGTTTAATAATTATGGCATGAATAGAGTTTGTGGGCAAATGGATTCTTTTCTAAATCTTTCTGTAGCAAATGGTGGATTGGATAGATCAACACTCTAGCAGACACTCCCTACAAAACAGGGATACAGACCAAGGTTGTCTCATTTACTCAGTTTATTCCCAGAAGGTGATGGGAGTACTTAGGTGCACTACACCCTGGTACTGATCTTTATTTCAGTACAAACTAAAGGGAGGTGAGGAATAAGGGAAAGATAAAACTGAAGAAACAGAATGAGAAATTTTGAAAGAGTTGGGAGAAGAAGGAATAAGTAAATTAAAGAGCAAAAGGGAAAGAAAAAGGAAGAAATATGCTAGAATAAATGTTTGGATCTGTAGTGAACTATAAAGGAAAAACATCTGAGAAGATGCAGACAGCTTCATTTTCTTTTGAAAGTAAAATTGTTTCCTGGTTTGTGCACGTAGCAGGCAGTTCCTACACAGACTGAGCTCAGTCCACAGTGGGTTAACTTACCTTTGTATTCCCTGCATGTACAGCTACTTACTGTAATGTTTCATGTGGTAGAGTTAGTTTCTATATTCAGTTTAAGATGGGAAAGCAAGTAAGTAGTTTTGTTTGCTCCTTACATGTTTAAATCTTGCTTTCTTTCAGATATTTGGGTAGAGGGATCAAGGGGCTTGCTAGAGTAGGTGACTGCTGAGATGTCCTAGTCAGAGTGGTCCCAAGCCGTGTGCTGCCAGCGCAGGGACCTGGCCTTGCTCCTGCTGCTTCCATCAGTCTTGGCTTCTCTCTCATTTGTACTGATAACTGCACGCCTCACTTGATTGTGTGGGGTGCTAGCCAGTTAAAGCTGTCAAATTGTAAAAAATCTGTCACTATTTAAATTCTTAAATGAGTTATTAACAAATGCAAGTTGGCTAAATACATATGTGTGTATATAAAATGCTTTGAAAGAACTATTTAATTTTCTTATTTATATTTGATTTGATTGTGCAGCAAATACATCTTCATATGTCTGATCAAATTTACTCAAAAATGGATTAGTATTTTAAATATTTGAATCTCTGAGGTTTTTAAATAGAAAGAGTTACTCTCACCCCATTAATTTCCACTGATGAGTACCAGGTACAGTGAAAATCAGATATCTGCCATCTTTTTCACTCTGAAATTCAGTGGAGTTTAGCTTTCCCCACAGCATCCTACTAATATTCCTGCTAGAACGAAGAACGCGGATGGCAGGGAGTTGATATGTTTTGCTCATTTAACTTTACATCTCTTGAGCTTGAGCCAGAGTTGTCAGTCAATGCTAATTACAACCGTGGTGTTACCACTCTGTCATCCCATGGATAGACCCGTAACCTATTTTATGGCATAACTGACACAAGTAACACTTCTGGTTTTTATCAGTTCGCAGAGCTGTGGCTCCCCAACATTTTACATCCACGCTGTGCAAAGACAGCTTAACCTCTTGTACTTTTTGTTGAGTGCCCCAAGTTATGAATATCTTACTGGATCACAGAGTTGCTTTTTTTGTTTTGTGTTGTTTTTAAAAACAGAGTCATATGTTGAGAGGGTTGAAAAAACGCTTTATACAGATTTACATAGTGTCATTTTTCTTCATAACCTATTTTTGTGCTTTCTTCTGAGACATTTGAAATGACTTGGGTCAAAGATGCTTCACGTTTTTCATCACTAAGCACAAGAAAGCCCTGATAGAGGCCTGTTTGATGTTTCCAGGAATTTAAAAATTTGGAATGGCCAGATCCTGCTTAATCTGCTGTTATTTATTAGAGTGTCCATAAAAGCAGGCTTGGTTGCTAGGAATTGCCATTTCTTTCTCTCCTCAGTGGGGAGGATTATATACAAAAATACGATTACATCTTTTAGCCTCTTATATATAATTTCCTTTAAGCTTTTCACCCAGTATTCCCTGGATTGAGCACAATTATCTTTTATGTTCTTAATTTTGGTTTGGTTTTATTTTTTTAACCCCAAAGGGATGAACTTCACTGGTTCTGTCTATACAGAGAGCATCCCTTGTCTTCAGAGTCATGTGCTATGTGAACCAAGAATGAAGGATCATAGAATCACAGAATGGTCTGGGCTGGAAAGGACCTTAAAGATCATCCAGTTCCAACTCTCCTGCCATTGTCAGGTTCACCTCCCACTAGACCAGGTTGCTCAAGGCCCCATCCAATCTAGTCTTGAACACTTCCAGGGATGGAGCATCCAAACATTCCCCAAGCAACCTGTGCCAGTGTCTCACCACCCTCGTATTGAAGAACTTCTTCCTAATTTCTAATCTACATCTCCCCTGTTCCAGTTTGATCCCATTACCCCTCATCCTTTCACTACAAGCCCTCATGAAAAGTCCCTCTGTAGCTTTCTTGTAGGCCCCCTTCAGATACTGGAAGGCTGCAATGAGGTCTCCCCAGAGTCTTCTCCAGGTTGAACAACCTCAATATAATGGGGTAGTTGAAGCACATGTCTGAAATATAAAGAGATATTGATCTTATGCCTCTATTCTCAAAAGTTTTTGAGCATCAAAAAATTCTCTGTGATACTGGTTGATGGCAGTTTTGGCCTTGCTCCCTTCACTACCATACCATGTCAGTCTTTCTTCAGTATATTTTTCCTGAAGAAACCCAATTATGAATAGGTCTTTGTAGGCACATCATGGCTTTGATACTTCAATTTCTGTTGTAAGAAAGTAGAATCGAAAGCAGTATCACATAACTTGAGGTGATACTGCTTATGGTGAAGAATCTCTAGCAGTGGTAGATTCAAGACCTGCTCTGAACTACCGACTAAAGGTCTGACTGCATGTGTGGCAGTGGAGGAACAAATTCTGTGTTGGAAACTAATAGGAAAAGAATGTCCAAAAAATAAGCACCACTCTTCACTGCAGTTCTTAACCTCAATCATCAGGTGTAGGCCACCAGACCTAGGCCGAGGAGTTTGGTGTGTGTGACTTGAATAGTTTGGCTTCAAAAACCATAGAAGTAATTAGTAATGGGAATTTTTTTATGATTGGTATTGGAATATATTTCAACTTATTGCTTTTTATTCTCTACACTAACTTTTAGCACATCAAATAATCTACCCGGTGCACTTAAAATTTCTGGAATACTCCATATTCCTTTGCAACACTAGGAAAATCACAAGTGGCTGCTGAAGAGGAATGAAGAAATTAAATCAAGTGTTCAGATTTTCTTGCATTTTTGCCTTCCAGCCACATTTTTTTTTCCTTGTTGTTGTTATAGATATTTTAATAGAAAGATTATAACACTTGGAGAATAAGAAAGGGAGAGATGTTTTTACAGGGACTTACTCCAACCCTAGGAAGATTAATAGCTACTTGAAAAATATGTGAAGGAGATTATATGAAATGGAAGAGGGATTGATCAACAAAGAAAAGCTGGATCTCAGAAAGAGGAAGAATTGAAATAAATACTGAAAACTTGTCACTAGCCAGGAAGGAGTTAATGTTGGGTACATATCAGTGGTTAATGAATGATTAACATCTAATGAGTGGCAATGTTGGTATTAGAAAAGAGTAGCTGAATGATCTCAAGGTTTGGCCTGCTAGCTGTGTGCATGATTTCACATTTCTAATACTGCATTTCATATCTTCACGACTAATAAAAATTTCTTTCCTAGCTTGTAACTGTGTTTGGAGGGTTTTTGTAGAATTCAAGAGCTGTTACAACACAAGTAATTATTTAAATCTTTGACAGAGGAAAGAATTTGTACAATAAATAACTGAAAACCAACTATATACCGATGAATTCTTTTTCTAAGCTCAATATACAACCAGATGTCCAGAACTTTGGTTTTAAATCTTGATAGCTCTAAAAAAAAATTCTTTTTAAACTACTTTCCTGAATTTTCAGTTTGCTTTCAGAGTGAGCTGTCTGCAATTAAATAAGCCATAAATGCAGTTGTATTTTGTCTTTTTAATCTTCAAGAGGTAAGAAAATAGAAATCCAGACTTAATGTATCTTATCCTGAATAGCAGCCTAAAGGGAACTTCATAATTAAAGTACAATTAAAAACCAGTTTCAAATGTATTTCTGTAGCAAACTTCAAGTTACTTTGTGCCTTTGCATTGATTGAAGCAGAGCATTGTCTCATAAACTGTGTTTTCAATACTCTTATTCCTTGCATATTAAAAAGCTGGTTTAGTTTTAGGATTAGGCCTGTACAGAGAAGGTCTGAGAGGCTGGTGTGAGAAGATGTGAATCCCTCTGATGAGGCTGGACGTAGACAGCACTTTGTGTCTTACTTGTATGAATGTTGAACTGACAAGCCACCAAAGCCTTTTACAGTTCTATATTTAATTTACCTTGAAGAATTAATCTATTAATTCATGGTAAACAGTAATATTCAAAATAAACCACATTATCAAGACTATGTTGAGGTGACAGTCATACTTGCTCTGGAACAATCAGAGGAAGGCAGAAATACTGCTCTCGGTGAAGTCTCCAGTTGCGTGCTCTACCTTCAGGAGTGTTCTAGTAATTTTCCATAACAAAATCCAGTGTGATGCATATCCTCAAGTAGGCTCTCCTGAAGATTTAAGATTGATGTCTTTCAAGTAATCTTTTGTATCACTAAGAGGATGAGAATGACACCTTTCACAAGGTATACAGAAGTAACTCATTTTATTTTACATTTTCCAAAGACTGTGGGTGAATACACAGATGTTGTATTTAGGTACTAGTTAGGAAGAAATGAAGGAATTGGCACAATAAATTTAATAGAATAATTTTCATTCATTTGGAATACCATGTTTATGAAGATTTTTGTGGCATGTTTGACATTCAGAACACAGTTGTGGATAGCCCATGTTTTGGAAGAGGCCACACTGCTTGGTTTTTGGTCTAACTGGTTACAAATACTGTAGTTATATGGCAAATATGGTTTAATTTGGTGTGTATAACACAGTCATTTGCCATAATCCCTGATCAAACTTTTAGAAATGGTTTTTGGGCAGTATAAATAGGTGGTTAGTGTCTCTATGTACGTTCACCTGTACATCACAGTTATTTCTAGAGGGTGTAATTCCTTCCAGTTTTTATTTATAAGAGTTGTATTAATGTATGAAATAAGAAATCACTTGTTTACATTTCAGCAATAGCCTAATACTGCTTAAAGTGGCATGAAAAGGCAGAGGTGCTGGTATGTCATCTGAAGGGAAGGACAATGATTTTTAAATCATTTAAAATCAGAAGATTTATCAATCTCTCTTTGAAAATTTTCCTGCATGTCTAATTTATTAGTGTTTAGAGGAAGCTGATCCCCTTAAGAGAGCAGTGAGAGACTTGGGAGAGGACTCTTTTATTTCTCAGAGTTTCATGTTTGCAGTTTCTCATTATGGCAAGAGCAAAAAGGTTGAATTCATGTATCTTTTCGCTTATTTCTGAGGAATTTACATAATTCTCAGAAGCTGGAGAATTTTAATAGCAACTAGGCCTGAAAAAATGACTAATAAGTTTTTTACAGGAAAGACGTTTGTTGAATAATTATTTCATACAAGCAATGCTTTTTCATTTAAGTTATTGCCTGTTCTTTGACTACTTGAGTTAGTAGAAATATGAGAACACAGAGATATTTCGATTACTCTGTTCAGTAGCCGTTCCATATCAGATTCACAGATTGAGTAATAGTTTTATTTTGCTTGGCTGCCCCTTTGGGCAAAGGAATCTGGGGAGCGTGGAGGAGGAAGTTCTTTCAGTAAGTGCTCACAGTTTGTGGACTTTGTGCTGCAGAATCTTACTTGTAAATATATATGGAATAGCTGTCATCTTACAAGAGCCACCAGCTCAGGGAGATGAGAAGGTGAAGATGATCAGCTTCCCCGAAAACCAGTTTAAAGGTTTGGTACTTTGTTTAGTGTGGGGTATTTTTTCCCTTATGGGGTGCCCAAAATATTTGCAGGTTGTACAGGTCCTGCAAGAATCTGCTTCAGACTCTTGGGGTGGGTGTTACACTCATCTCTGGTGGTCTGGAGACTGATGGCGAGAGGAGGAGTGATCCTGTTGGGCTCCAGTGTTCTTTAGTGCTCTGTCAGTGGCAGCAAGCTCTATTACAGTACTTATAAATCTGACTCCCACCTAATCTAGCCTTAAAGAAATACTTCAGCCCTTCTGTTATTAATTATTTAGATAATGCTAAGTGTGTGCTAGACAGTTTCCAAAGCCTCTTCTTGGCCCTGTGCTCTGTAGCATCCTAAGAATGTGAAGACAAAAAGTGAAGAAAAGGATGATTGCTGTTACATGGCACCTAAATACTTCAAGTGCTTGAATTTCATGCTCTTGCAACATCTATCTGATGAAATTATAAAGGACAAATAAAATGGCTGAGGCTGAAGTACAGGAGTAACGACAGTGTCTCTGCTTCTCTGCTTGAGTGGCAATGAGTAGTTCAGTGGAGATGAAAGTAGCTCAAACAAGCGTGTGTTTTTAAAATGTGTTTTAAGTTTCCGTGCTCTGGGACTTGGGTTTTTATAATGAATTTTATTCCAGTCTGTAAACTCATGTGATTTGTTGGAAAGAATCTTTAATATTGTAATCTCCCTTTACATATGCAGGATATAGTGTTCTCAAGTTCACTTGTCCTAGTTATGCTTCTAGCCTGACAGGTTTATCAATTAAATTTAGTAATATAGACCTAATACATGGTGACCTATTTGTTTACAAGGTTTAGTTCTAACTTAGACAATAAAGTTTTCAGTTTCCACAGCTAGTTACTAATTGCAGGGAATCTTTAAGAAGTGCACTGCTGCCCTCTTCTGTACAGTTGTAGCATAGCAAGAAATGAGTTTGCAGAACTTATGCGGGCATGTTTAATTTTCTGCATGTGTTTATGTACTGTTTTCTAGTAACATGACTGTTTATGCGCCTATAATGGACAGTTTGGGGTTTAATTATAAGATCAATTGAGATAATGGCCTTTATAACAATCTCTTTTTTGCCCATTTTTCTTTCCTAGCGTATAAATGATGGATTTAAATTTTATTTTTTTTTTTAGTTTAAAGTATCTGTTATTAGTACAAGAAAATATTGGTATCTCCATAAATATTTTTGTTGTTAATTCACAAACAATTGATTTTGTCTCTTTTCTTAAAAGCTGTTTCTTCATCCCACTTTTGGTATAAATAGTAATTTCTTTTGCCTGTGTTTTTTCCCCTCTCTACAAGCACGCCTTTCATATAATGATTGAGGTAAGATGCATTGATGTTTGTTCATGGTTATGGAACTTTCTGTAGACATGTAAGACATTGTTTTGGTATGAATTACACGGGGGTTTTTTTCAGTATTTCATCAATAAATTTGTAAGCACATGTGGTTTAAAAGTACAAATTTGCTCTGTTCATAGCTTTCCTAAAATTGACTGTAGCTTCTCAAGGTGTCAGGTTAAATATCTGATAAATCCACCAGATGTAGTCGGTTTGTGGTTCTTCATCTACAGCCAAGCTCATTTGTGTCTCTTCCACCCTAATGCTGTGTGGTGTGGACAGTGATGAGGGCTCTGCTGGTACAGCCTTTGCTGGTCACCACAGTCCCGGGCTGTGGGACCAGTCCACCCAGCAGACTGCAAGTCCCACACAGTGGGACTGGGAGTAAAGGGCGCATCTGTGGACACACTTCTGTCCTGTTTGTTGGTATCTGTTGTCATCTCCCACCTGTGAACTGCCTGTAACTGTTGGAGGTGTGTGGTTTTTGTGTTGTGATTCTGAGCAGTGTGATGGGGTTTTGTGTTATTTGGGAGTTTGGAGAAGGAGATTCCCTGAAGATGTTCTTATTCTTTTAAGTCTCTACTTTGACTTTTTCACTGGCCAGAAGTTATTTTTGCTTGTATTAAATTCATGATACTTAATGTGAAACTACGAATTACTGAAAACAGCTAGTTCAGAAACTTGTTTGTTATTGCAAGGCTTTTAAATTGAATATTGAAAAAGTCAAGATTTGAGTTGCAATATGAGTGCTCAATTTCCGTTGTCTCTATAGGTCTTTAATTAATAGCTGAAATGCCTCATAAATGTAATTTAGAAGAAAATAGAATGATGCTATTTAAAAATTTTCCCAAATATCTTGCATCTGTAGAGAGTTATCAGAGTTCCTTCTGTTTGTGTTACTGTTTTGCTTCAAATGCCATAATTTCAGGTAGGGAAGAAGCTGAAGTATCCAGCCTACAAGAAACTACTTTCCTTATATTACTCTGGGGAATATATTTTCAATGTACAAAAAACCAGAGGATTTTGAGGGTGAAAAAGAGAAAAATTGTCAACAAATATAATTCAATACACATTGTAGAGTCAATTTTAGGATAATTACAAAATTTAGGAATTTTGACTCCTTTTACTCTTTTTGGATCTTAACTTTACAGATCGTCTGGTTGAAACTGAACCAGTCCCAAACTAGAAAGGGAGGAAACAACTGAGATAGTCATCAGACTCCTTCCATGAGAACTTGTCAACCATAGTCACAACATAAGCTGTAGAATAAATGTAACCAAGGGGAAATATTGCACCATTTCACAAAGAAAATTTGCATGCACCCTGAAAGTTTGAGAACTTGTTTATATTTTGGAGCCAGGAAGGAGAAACACATCTGTGTACAACCCAGTTTGGATAATTGGTCTTTTTTTCCCCCTTTGTTGTACATAATGAATCACCTGATTCAGTTGCCATGCAAGAGATGTGACTGGAGATAAGTGCTGACAGACTGCGTTGGGTCATATTCTTAATGGATTTGTAGTTTCGTGTTTGTTAAGCTTCTCTCTGATCTTGAGAACCATTCTTGAAGACACTTAGGGAAACCCATTTCTGGAAGTTCCCATTCTTCAGTGAATATTTTCCCTCTGCTCTTTTTCCAGTATGACTAGTACGTGCTACCTGACAGCTGCTGCAACTCCCAGCTATAAAAATCAGAAACAAAAAGACCCATATGCTATTTGAAAATCTTACAGCGTACAACACAACTAGATCTCCATGATGCTGAGATCACCATACAACTCAAACTTATGGGTTTAATGATCAATGGCTTTGAGCTGTAGGAAGAGTAAGCCTAATTGATGCATCGTCTGACCCAGTCAGTTCAAGTGCTTGTTGCCAATGTAGCTGCTTCTGCTTTTTATCCAGCAGTAGATCATTGTGCAACTGGAGTGCTCCTGACATAACTGCCTTGGGGTTAGGACAGAGGTGTCTCTGAGAAGGTGGAGTACTTGGGATGAAGTTACGTGGGCTGGTGGCTCACCACCACTGGAAGAGAGAGCCCCTCTTCCCTCTGCTTTGCCATGCTTTTTGTGGTAACCTGCACCTTGCTGCAAACTGGTTGAATTTGCTAAACTGATAGAAAACGAAGCTGATTTTTAAAATAGAAGCTTTCTGGCCATACAGTGTTTTGTCTTGATTTGCTGCGTGGCCAAACAAGTACCAGAAGCAGCCCACAGGAAAGGGACACAAAAGCTTGGGTCTGGGAAACTGGGTCCTTCTTTTTTGACAGCTGTGGCAAGCTGTTAGACTAATATATCCCCATTACATCTTTCCTCGCATTATATCCTCATCCTTGGCACCAGAGAGATGATTTTTAAAAGCCATACAAAAATAATTAAGCCTGTGGCAAGTTAAACATTTTTGCTTAGAAGAGCAAGTTGAAAATCTTGTCAAGGAATGTTTCTGTACGAAAATAGAACCTATAGCTTTAGAGTAAATGCCTGTTGATTTTAACAGAGTTGTTCAGAAAAAAAAATAAAGCAGAAAAAATCTGAGAAACTATTCTTTTTGGTGATGTTAACAGAAGGCAATTATACTTTCCATTTTAAATGGGGATTTGTTTTGATTTGTGTGCGTGGGTTGGGTGTTGCTTCTTCAGAAGAAGAAGCCGGAAGTTTTGACTTCATAGAAATGTTTCAACAAGAACAGGAAATGTGTAGGGAACCACAGGAGGTGGCTATATAAGGTAGTAGGAAAGTAACCTGAGATGACAGGATTTTCTAGGAAATTCAATATTCAGGTATATGAAAATTACCATGGTCTAATGAAGGTAAGAGGCACCAGTTTTTACTGGTCTCTTTTTACTGGGGAGTTACTGCTTTCTCTCAGATGAGAGATGCTGCCATTTTTTTCATCAAACCTTTAAGAATTAGTAAGTGTTCATTTGCTTGATGGTCAAGAAAAAAATAAACATAGTGCACTTCAAAATACCAGCAGATTTTTTGGGTGGAGGGCATGAGTTGTTCTAGCTGCTAAAGCAAAGTGAGATTGGGGTTACTTCCTACAAATTGTGCTCTTAATTTAGGTAAGTCACTAGGTTCAAAACCTTAAAAAGCTGTCTGATGGCCTGATGTTAAATCCCCAGATGCTGCACAGTGTTCAGGATTCTTAAAAATAGCAAATTAAAATTGGCTTTTGTGAGTAAATTTGGGCATCTTTTTTCTCATTTCACTTGGAACTGTACGTATTACAGATTGAGGGCGGTGATTTCCCGGGTGCCTGAAATATTCATAAAGCACTTGGGCATTGAATGAGAGGCCATGCAGGAGGCAAAACTTAACTCTTAAACTTCATTTTCTATTTGTTCACTTTAAACCCAGCAATCTTTGATGTAACAACTTTAAGCATCTGTTGCTGTTGTATTTGCAAAAGGATTTGGTACATTTTTGAGGAGACTACTGTAATGTGTCTCTAATCTGAATTGCAAACACTATATTTTTCTTTGAAACACTGATTTCTGGAATTAGGTTACTTTAAATTGCTGTAAATCGGTCTCTCTATGAAACTTGTTCTTTTTGAAGGGTTTATTTGTTGCTTAATAAGAAACAAGGGAATGGTTATTTATTCCCGCGCTTAAACTACTCGGAACTTGTGTTGGATAGAGAAGCCCTTGTCTCATTCTCACCATACTAAAGCATACTTAAAACACAGTTGTTCAGAAAGTGTGTCTTTAACATGCACAAGATTTTTAGGTCGCTAACTGAAGTGCTCAAATACTTAACTGTTGAGTACCCTCAGTTGTTTCATAGAAGCAACTATTCCAGCGTTTTTTGTTCTTTCTCTTTAGAACAGCATTACAGCTCTG
The DNA here is from genome assembly GCA_013401335.1 of Brachypteracias leptosomus. NCBI lineage: Eukaryota > Metazoa > Chordata > Aves > Coraciiformes > Brachypteraciidae > Brachypteracias > Brachypteracias leptosomus. Next base: position 148,570 of record VYZX01006308.1, read on the forward strand.
ACTGCTGGGGAACATCGAGAAGCCAAGTGTATGTTTTTTGAACAGGAGACTTTAGGGGTTGTGTTCTGCAGTGTGGATATCACTTAAAAGCGGCACCTACCTTTCATTTGCATGTTTGTTTCTTCCATGTGTAGTATTGAGACTTGTGGTAGAATCCTGTGGTCTCCAGACACCTGCACTGACACCAAAAGCAGCTGCTCACCCTCTTCCTGCCTGTGGTCAAGCAGCTGGCCCTGCGCTCTCACCGCTGGCGTTGGCATCTGCAATTCTCTGCAGTAATTTGGACTGGAGAGCAAACTTTGGTTTAAACTCAGTTGGGGGCATGTGGAAGAAAGGTGGCACTATATCTCATGGTTGACAGTATTGGTAATTCTGCTTAGTGACCACTACACACCAGAACTTGGCTTATTTTCCTGCAGAAAACAGGGATCAGGCAGAAGAGATCAGGTGTTTCTGGTTCTGTGTATAGGGTAATTCTCTATGCAGAGACATATGTAACTGGGTCTGATGTGTTTGCTCATGGTAGTGAAGAATCTTACGTAGGTGCAGGCTAATCTAACATGGTAGATTGGAGAGAAGAGGACAGCCTGGAAAGAAGCACATCTTTGGCAAGAAAGTTGAAAATCTACTTGTTATATTCAGATGATGTGTATGATAGAGAATATCACAGAATCCCAGCATGATAGGGGTTGGAAGGGTCCTCTGGAGATCATCTCATCCGCCCTGCTGCTCCAGCAGGTCACCCAGAGCAGGGTGTCCAAGATCGTGTCCAGGCACGTTTGGAATCTCTCCAGAGAAGGAGACTCCACAACCTCTCTGGGCAGCCTGGGCCAGGCTCTGGCACCCTTACAGCAACAAAGTTCCTCCTGTTCAGATGGAACCTCCTGGGCTCCGTTTTATGCCTTGTCCTCTTGCTGGACATCACTGACAAGAGTCTGGCCCCATCCTCTTGTCCCCCACCCTTTAGCTATTGATCAGATCTCCTCTCAGCCTTTTCTTCTCCAGGCTAAACAGCCCCAGGGCTCTCAGCCTTTCCTCAGCAGAGATGTTCCAGTCCCCTCAGCATCTTTGTAGCCTCTGCTGGACTCTCTCCAGTAGTTCCTTGTCTCTCTTGACTTAAGGAGCAAGAACTGGACACAGTAGCCATGTGGCCTTACTAGGGCAGAAGAGAGGGGAAGGAAAACCTCCCTCAACCTGCTGGCCATACTGTTCTGTAGGGAAGCTCTATCTCTCAATTGCAGTTGTACTTCCCAGCTTGTGCTGTCATTTGAAAAGGAATTTTTGAGCTAGCCCCTCAGTGACATACGAACACTGTAAGATATGACAATATAACCTCTTAAATTTAATTCCTGTTCTGTTTGGGGAGTACAGCCAAGTACACACGTCAATAACGTCTGACTGTCTATGGTAGCAAAAGTTGGGAGCAATAGAAGCAGATCAGGTTGAAGCCTTGGTGCTGTGGTTCCTCGCACCACTATTCATGTGGCTTGGAGGGCTGGCTGGGGAGATGAAGGTGTTGAGTTTCCTGTGCCAAATGCCTGCGCTGTGAATGTGGTTCAGTGGTTTCTGAATGGAAAAATGTTACTTACATCCTGGAAGACCTTTTCGTGGCCTGGCCTGCCTACATACTGGTTTGCAACCTTGCATCCCCAGTAAGCAGTGAGTTTTTGAAGTGGAACTGTGCTGGTATCCGCTCAGTGGCTAGTGAGAACTGGCCACTGCAGACAGCTGATGTAGACATCTTCTTCTTCCTGGCTGAGGGGATGTGGCGTTAGTCATGTGGAAATGGACCCTGTGGTTGTGTAGAGCCAAGTCACCAGGCCATTGACCTAAGGGGTCAAACAGGTCACACATCTCAAACCAGCCAACCCCTTAAATGTATCGAAGATGCTTCTTTTAATTCTCTCTTAAAAAACATTTCAAGTAAAGCATATCTTTGTTTCTTAACTTCTGCTGTGCTTTTACAACCAGGTAGACAGATTCATCCTGTAACTGTTGTTACTCTCTCGCTTGCACATCATCAATTCCCAGCATGTTTTACAATCTCACCTTTCTTTCCTGCAGAGAAGGGGTTTTGTTTCTGGTTTGTTTGGGGGAATTTGTTGGAAGGGAGGTTGGGGACATGATACAAGTCTGTCAAGTTTACAAGCCTTTATTTCTAGTGCTGTCATTATAGATAGCACATATAATATCAAAATGAATTAATGGTTTTAACCTGCTTTCAGGATCCTGGACCACCACCACCTTCACCGTTGATGGGTTTGAAGCCACTGCAGTTACTAGAGATCAAAGCTAGGGGAAGGTTTGGTTGCGTATGGAAAGCTCAACTACTAAACGAGTATGTGGCCGTCAAAATATTTCCTATTCAGGTAAGCAGGAGTTCTTAGCATTGCTTGTAATATTGCGATGTTAAACCAACTTTTCTAATCATAGTAAGAGGCTTTTATTTTAGAGAATTTTCAATATATACTGCAAATCTAGAAATAACTTGAACTGAAAAATGTGCAGGTAGAGTTTTATTGAATTGAAGTAAGCATTTTAATGTGGCAAACATATTACTGAAACATACAGTGAAAATTATGTCTGGTTTTAGTCATAAAAATATGTATTTGGTGTGAATAGTTTTAAGTAGCTGTCACACATCTCTCGATCAGTTGAGAAGAATTTGTTAATATTTTTTTAATTAAATTGTGCTTAGAAGGAATGTCCTGAAATTCAAACCTATAAGGTGATTGTTCCAATTAAATATGCCTCATCTGAGTGAAATAACATTTACTTCCCAGCAAATGCCCTGTGAAAGCCATGTTTTAGAATAGATTGTGCTCATAATTTTAAGATGGAGTCTAGTTGAAGAATGCAAAGCTCTCATATGCAGCCATCTTTGGATAGATTTTACGTGAATTAGAAACGCCCACTGCTACTTGAGGTGAAGAAATGATGAATCACCAGAAAACACAAGCACAAGCGTTGCCTTGCTGAACACATACATCTGCAGGTTCTTAATCTTCTAAGAGGAATGATGTGCATTTATGCTGCTTCCAGCCATTGGCACAACTTAAATGCAATCTAAGGCTTTGTGCATTATTTTTAATCAAGGAAAACCCATTTCCAATTTTTTCTGGGGTTCTGGTTAGATGAATAAAATACAAAAATTGAACCATGCTCTTCAGACTAAAGTAGTTGTAGTGATTGGTGTTACGGAGACTCCAGTCCTCATCTACAGCTTGCTGTGTTTCCGTGCTTTGTATCTGATAGTTGAGGTTGTTTTCAACAGGGAATGTTCGTTTACAACAAAACTAAGTCTGGAGACAATTTTCCACGCTGGGTAACACATATGAAAAAGACAGTTTTTCATATTTTTGTTTTATTAGGTCAGTAGTTTGTAGCATAAATATTGTTATTAGTCTGAATGCTTGTAATTTTTAAATAATCAGCCCCACAGTGTTTATCACATATACTATCCTTTGCTTCCTTTAGGTAGTAAACCCTGTTGTGCTTTCTGTTCCATCTACAACACANNNNAAATGGTTCAGTTGTTCTGATGGATCATTTACAAATGCCCAGTAAATTATAGGAGAAAACCTCTGTCAGGGCAAGAACCTCTTACTCTCATTATTGTGGTATTAACTTGATGTGTTCTCTTGTTTAAAGGACAAGCAGTCATGGCAGAACGAATATGAAATTTACAGTCTGCCCGGAATGAAGCACGACAATATTTTGCAGTTCATTGGCGCAGAGAAACGAGGCACCAGCATCGATGTCGATCTCTGGTTGATTACAGCATTTCATGAAAAGGTACCTTTAGTTCTCAGCGGAGTTTCTTTTTGTATGATTATGACAGGGGAGAAGCAGCCTTAGAAATTTGTCACAAGTAGGAACATGAGACAGCTAAATAAAATTTGAAATAGTTTTTACTTATTCTTAGCTTGTCTCTTTCCATTGGACATGGATTTATTTAAATTTATTTTCAGCCAACTGAGAAAGTTGTCATATTTACTTAATAGAGGAGTTGTTTTAGAAAACAAACAAAAATTCGTTCTACTTCTTTGCTTTTTAGAATGTGTATTTTTGGATATCTTCCATCTAAATTAAATAAATTCTATCTTGCAGAGATTGTGTTGGTTTATTTTTGGTTTACTTGTGTTAGTTGGTTTGAGTCTTTAAGAATAAAGTAATACTTATCAATTCTATTGTGATAACCACAGTAAGAAACATAATCATATGTAATTATCTTCACTGTTTTGTTTTATCCGCTTAGATTTTTTTTTTTTTTTAATGCATGTAACTGTCACAGAGATGTAAGTACAAAGAGAAAAGAATAAACAAAAAAAGCCCCAAATAAATTTAGTGCTGGCACAGGGAAAGAGGCATTAGGAAGATGTTACCTGTAGCAGATTCGAGAAAATAAAGATCTGCCTAATATGGACATCCTGATGCATTCAGGTCATGTCATAGATCATGTTTCTTGTATTGAATGTTATATTCTTCATCCTGGCATTTTTGTTCCACTTATGTCTCTGCTATAATAATTCAGAAACTAAAAGTATTCAACCATTTAAAGTTTTTGACAAGATTTTCACAATCAAATAGATAATACCAAATTGATTTGCCTTTCTGAGAGGTTATTGCCAATTTTTGTTCATTTTTTTTGTCTAAAGTTTAAAAAATTTCATTACTGTTGGAAAGATGGAATCTGAGATTAACTAATGGAAAATCTGAATTATTTTATTTTTAAAGTGCAGCCTCTACACTTTGACAGCCCTTTGTTCATTTTTCCCTTTTGGCTTTTCACATGTGACACTGCAACATCTCAAACTGAATAATAACGTAAATCCATGAAAATGTGTGTATAGAGTGGGCTGTGGAAGTGAGTTTAGAGAGAAGAGCTTTATGTTGAATAATTTTTACTTTACAGTATCTCCTTACATTTATTCAGAGTGTGTGTTTCACTCTGAAACTTGTGAAACTGAAGTTTGCTGTCGTTGGTCCCTAAGAAAAGAAATGTGACCTAAAGAATGGTCACACAGAGTTCAGCAAGATTCTTGAAGGTGAATCTCACCTGTAGTTCCCTGTGCCTGGAAGATTATAAATCACGCTTGTAAAAGCAGCGTTGTTCTTATAAAGAATTCAAACATCTTAAGCCCAGCTCCCACTTTGGGCGCTGACAGTGAAGCGCAGGTCATTGTCAAGTGCCACTTGAACTGAGTTCGTTGTGCTGGTCACTTGTTGAGGTGCTGTGTAGATGCATGTTGATTCTCCTTGTGTACTAGAGATGATGCAAAGGGTTAATTTTTAGTTGTTTAAACAAGTAGTTGTTTGCGTGCATAGGTGTGCAATTACACAGTCTATCAGAAAACAGAGAAGGGCAGACAGGCATGTCGTGTTCTTTAATGACGGAGACCATCCAGAAGTTTCCTTTATGAGTAGATGAGAATTAAATTGATCTCGTAATTGTTTCTCCTCTTTCTCTGTGCAGGGTTCATTAACGGACTTTCTCAAGGCTAATGTGGTCTCCTGGAACGAGCTATGTCATATCGCTCAAACCATGGCTAGGGGCTTGGCTTATCTTCACGAGGACATTCCGGGGCTGAAAGATGGACATAAACCTGCCATCTCACATAGGTAGAGTAGATGTAAAATATTGCCAGTGATTGCTTAACTTGGAGCTAGAGGATATGAAACATGGATAGATAGGAAGTATTCAATTAATTACTCTGTCATGTAATTCTTCCAGAATTATTGAGAGAAAATAAGAAAAATCTGCTCAGCCTAAGTAAAAATCTGGCTGATGGTTTATAGAACTTGGTGTGGTGATTGTGGTTAACATCACAAATTCTTTTTTTAATACAGTTAATTATTTAAGTACCCTCTGCACTGTATAAAATAATTGGCGTTATAGCTATTAGAAACAACTTAAACCCTTATATATATAACTTTAAGGAATACTGAATGTGGCCGAACAGAAACATTTAATGTAAGTGATGTCATTTTTTTTTTTTTAATCAGTTAGGTATAGAAAGCTATTAATAGAAGTAGGGAGCTGAAATAATAATGATAACCAAAATAGAAGATAGGCATAAAGAGTAAGATAAATACAGATCCTGCAGGATTTGGAATTTGATGGTAAAATGGATGGCAGGGGGAGAAGTGCACACAGGACAGATGGGAATTCCTGGATCGAGTCCATTATCATTCGTTTCTGCAGGAAATAATGTTTCCCCTTGTTAGAAACAATTGAGATTCATTTTTCACAGTGTTTTGTTTCCTATTATTTGAACAAACAAAATGTCATTGTAATTAAAATATGCAGTAACCACATTTTTATTCTATTGCTGTATTGTATATGCTTATAAATCCATATTTATTTTAAAACTGGGCATAAAGTGATAGTTCCAGTTGCGGTTTTATATATTTCCATAAGAAGAAATAAGTGCAAGTGTACTCCTAGATTTTATTATTATTATTTTGTTTAAATTGACTGCTGCTTTAGAACTTCTTGCCTTTTGTATTATTATATTACTTTTTCCATAGAACTTTATTTGGTATTTCGTGTTCTAGATGTCTTAATTCTTTTTCTTTACCTTAAAAGGGACATCAAAAGCAAGAATGTGCTGCTGAAAAATAATCTTACAGCTTGTATTGCTGATTTTGGTCTAGCTTTAAAGTTTGAGGCTGGAAAGTCTGCAGGGGATACACATGGGCAGGTAAATACCAATTCATTTACAGAAATGATACAACCGTTAACTGCCAGGCAAAGGAAATGGATAGTTCGGGCATTCCTCATGCACAGGATACTGGGTCATCAAACCTCTTCAGTGGCCTTTAAAGAACGTGGCAGTTGGTGCTGTCTTCTGACAGGCTAAAAATTAAATGATTCTTTAGATCATTACAGATCCCAGCCTTCCCCCTCTCCTGTCTCATTACATGGCCTCTCTTGCCTCCATATTTTCATTCTTACTAAAGGACTGGAACAAAAAAGAGTGGTCTTGAAATATTTAATTAATTGTCCTGAGATAATACTGCAATATTTTATTAATTGTCCTGCTCAGAAAATTGAGGAAAGATACTGGCAGCCCATTTTAAACTTTCTGACTTAGCAACAGTGACTTTTCTGAGATGACAGCAGCACGTATGACACTTCTCATACAACAGAGAACTGTTTTAGTACCATGTACTTTCAAAATAACAAGCTTGAGCTTAGAGCATTCTGGTTTCTGGAAAACTAAATCTATGTAATTTTAGGCAGGACATCACAGTTTATGGTTGAGTGACAAAAATAAAATCCTTACAATAAGATTATAAACCCTCAATAACACTGCTTAAGAGAAATGTAGCTATTACCACAAAGGTTTAAATCATGGAGGAGAGCTTGTTGAGACATCATGTAAGTTCTGCTTTAGTCAGATGACATAATTACATCATTGACTGTGGCCACAAAGAGTAGGTAGACCCAAAATTTTCATTTAATGGCTGGTTCTGTGCAAGTGATTTCATAGAACTTCCTCAGTATGAATTGCATTTTGGTAGCTAGTTTTCCTTTGGTATTTTTATTACTGATCCTGTCACAGGGAGAAACATAAGCATGTTTATGACATGAAGAAATAGTGGCCTTGTGTAATCTGGAAGAAAATCATAGAAAGGTGGGAAAGGACCTTTAAAGGTCATCCATTTCAACGCCCCTGCAGTGAGCAGGGACATCTGCAGCTAGATAAGATAAGGAACTTCAGTGACAAAAGGTTGAATCATTATGTAAATGTGTTATTTTAAAATATATTCCCATTTCCCTGCTTCGCAAGTATCCTTTATAGGGCCCAGTCTATACAATTGTTTATAATTCCTCTTACCTGCTGTTGGGTAAAAGAATACAAAAAACTTCCAAGATTTAGTCCTAAGCAAGGGTAACCATCACAAAAAATATCTATCTAGAGTGGTAACTGTGGTCATGTTGATTCTTAGTGAGCAAATTGTTCTGCTTGCCTGTCTTTCAAGGTTGGTACCCGAAGATATATGGCTCCTGAGGTACTAGAAGGTGCTATCAACTTCCAAAGGGATGCGTTTTTGAGAATAGATATGTATGCCATGGGACTTGTCCTCTGGGAACTGGCCTCACGCTGTACTGCCTCGGATGGTAAGCAACCTATCTGATCTGTGGAGATATTTAATGTAATTTGTGAGAGGTGTCTTTAAAGCAAGATGTTGGAAGGTAGATTATATGTTATAAAATTTAATAAGGAGGGTAGTCTTGTGAGGAAATGAATGAAACACCAACATCTCATAGTCACTATAGTTTTCTGATCCATGGAAGCTTGTTACATTTCTTCTCCTGGTCATGGTAAGGGAGAGAATGGCTGTGGGACTCTTAACCCAATATGTTGGATTTATTCTGAGTTCAGCCTGACAGTCTCAGTGTCAACCAATTTATCTTAAAGTATTGCTTTTTTTCATAAACAAAAGCTCAGATTAGATTAACCTTGGTAACAAACATATCTCACCAACACCCGCTGAGAAGCTGTTGTCTCGTGCTGGACACTGACCTGCCTTTCAGTGCTGCCTGTGGAGGGTGTGCATAGACACTTTGTAGCGTTAGAGATTGGTTCCAAGGATCGTATGGAAATAGGGGGCTAAAAAGACATACAGAATTTTCATAGATCAATGTATATTTTATTACCAAGAGTGTTGATGCACTTGGTAATTTTCTATCTGTTCATAAGGTGTGTAGGATACCACTGTGGCCCTTCCTGAATCATGGAGAACTGCTGCTTGGAGCATCAGGGAGATCAGTTTCCTGCAATGAAACACAGAAAAGTCTTTGTTCCTGGCTTAGCCATAGGTGCCAGAGTCAGACTGTCATGTAAATTCAGTTGTCCCTGCCTGCCCTTTCTCTTTGTTGTCGCTAATGTAACCTTATTTCAGCTTGTACAGATGTCAGAACTTCTAATTCATTGCCGATAGCTTAGAGATGGAAAATACAGTAACGTTCTGAGAAACCTGCAGGTGAACCTTTGTTAGCTGTGGGTCCATCACAGTTATTTCTCATAAATCAAACCATTGGATCCAATTTTTAAGCTATCAAGAAAAGATGTAACACGCCCTCTTTCAAGTATGAATGGTGTTCTTTAAAGTTCCTAAATGGAGATCTTTTTTTTGGTGCCCAGAATAAGTCAGTGCTGATCAAGACGACAAAAGACAAGGCTCAAAAGTATTTGGGAGAAAGTTGCATTTTCAGTATTTAAAGCAGCTGAATTCAGTTATGTAAACATGATGGCTTCACTTGGCTGTTTGTCATCAAGCTGTCCTGTGAGAGCCTGGTGTGGCTGACAGGGGCCTGCCTAAAAAGCCGAGGGGTGTTGGGGATCCCTGCGGATCAGTGCAGGGCTTCTCTGCTCCAGGCACCGCTTTTCTGCTTCAGACCTTGCTCGCTGAGTAGAAGCCACTGGGGAGGTTTTACCCTTTTAAAAATGTTAAGCTGTTTACTAACAGGATCGACGCAACCTCGCACAAGTCTCTAAGGCCATCCCGTGGCCTGTATTGATTTTTCATGCCTCGATGCACTGTAAAACAGAAGTACCTACACCTTACTAGAGTGTGGCGTTGGTCTCTCTGGCGTGTATGGTTATTATTCCAGAAAGTAAAGGAGACATCAGCAGAGGAAAGCAGCCTTCCTGAACCACAATTTCGTGTAGCTCTGCAGTCACAGCTGCCTTTTATCTTTCTGCAAATCATAGAGTCATAGAATCGTTTTGGTTGGAAAAGACCTTTAAGATCATCAAGTCCAATCATTAACCCAGCACTGACAGGTCACCCCTAAACCATGTCCCTCAGCACCACATCTCCATGGCTTTGAAACCCCTCCAGGGAGGGGGACTCCACCACTGCCCTGGGCAGCCTGAGCCAGGCCTTGACAACCCTTTTGGGGAATAATTTTTTACTAATATCCGACCTAAACTTCCCCTAGTGCAATTTGAAGCCGTTTCCTCTTGTCCTGTCACGTGTTACCTGAGAGAAGAAACCAACTACACCTGGCTCCAACATCCTTTCAGGAAGTTGTTGAGAGCAAGAAGGGCAGCCCTGAGCCTCCTTCTCTCCAGGCTCAACGACCCCACGTCCCTCAGCTGCTCCTCACAAGACTTGTGCTCTAGTCCCTTCCGCAGCCTCGTTGCCCTTGTCTGGACATCCTCCAGCCCCTCAATGTCCTCCTTGGAGTGAGGGGCCCAAAACTGAACCCAGGATTCAAGGTGCAGCCTCCCCAGTGCCAAATCCAGGGGGACAATCCCTGCCCTGGTCCTGCTGGCCACACAGGACCTGTTGGTGGGTTAGCTGGGTTTTTTTTCAGAAGCTACCCAGTCCATTTCACTAAGCCTCATCAGCCTCATCTATAACACTGTTCATTTCTTCTGTCTTCCCCTTCCTCCTTTTTTCAAACTTCTCATCTGAGTGCACAAAATCTGTATTACCATATAATTATATAATCTACAGCTACATAATCTATAGTTCAACATAAAAAGCTTGTTCCTCTGATTCTATTAAGGGCGAACATTACACTTAGCCTTTAACAGAATCATAGAATGGTTTAGGTTGTAAGGGACCCAAAGATCATCTCATTCCAACCCCCCTGCCATGGGCAGGGACACCTCCCATTAGACCAGGTTACTCAAAGCTTCTAATGGCTGCAGAGACTAAACTGCTCCATAAGATTCTGATTGTGAACTTACACTTCTAAGATACCGGTCTTATTTTTAGTCCCCCCTTTATTTAAAGCAAAATCGAGGTTTAACTTCTCTTTTCATCTTTAGGCCCAGTGGATGAGTACATGTTGCCATTTGAAGAAGAAATCGGGCAGCATCCCTCCCTTGAAGACATGCAGGAAGTTGTTGTTCACAAAAAGAAGAGACCTGTGCTAAGAGAGTGTTGGCAGAAACATTCTGTAAGTTGTTGTGCAGCCAAGTTCTTCAAAGTTTTGTCCCGATTTGAATTTCAGATTTTGTCTATCCTGTGTCATGGTCTTAATAAGGTCCTTTAGGAAGAATTCAATAATTCTAGTTAGAACTAAATGGAGTCTAAATATGTTTTTAATCTTAAAATAGTCTCTCTCATCTTGAGTGATTTGAAAGTTTCACTTTTTTGGTGAAAGAAGAGATCCTTGAGTGTTACTTTGAATGCAGATGTTAAAAATATATTTAAGAAATAATAGTCTTGATTTCCTACAGGAATGTACAAACTGAACATAATAACGTAGGGTAAGTGGTGCCATACGAGGCAGGGGCATCTTCCACTACAGCAGGTTGCTCAGAGCCCCGTCCAGCCTCACCTGGAATGGTTCCAGGGATGGGGCATCGACCACCTCTCTGGGCAGCCTGGGACAGGGTCTCACCACCCTCACAGTGAAGAACCGATCCTGAACAAACCCAGTTGCTGTAGGATCTTCCAGTCTAGCAGCTCCATCCTTCCCTTAAGGACTTCAGCAGGTTTAACTCAAGAAGTGGTTTGGTAAAGGGAGGACCTGATATTTTTTTCTGATAAAACCAATATGATGCTTATGTAGTAAAACTACTCATGGTATGTGTCCTACACGCTGTCATCTCCCTTGGCTTTCTTCGCCCGCAGGGAATGGCGATGCTCTGTGAAACCATTGAGGAGTGCTGGGATCACGATGCAGAAGCCAGGTTGTCAGCAGGCTGCGTAGAAGAACGGATCATTCAGATGCAAAAACTAACTAATATTATAACCACAGAGGACATCGTGACTGTGGTCACAATGGTGACAAACGTTGACTTTCCTCCCAAAGAATCCAGTCTATGATAGTTGCACTGGTCACGGCACTGACCGCCAGGACTCTTCACTGGAGCTGCTAAAGCACACGGGACTGCTGACGTCATTACTGTTGTCCGTGTGACGAGAATGGTGAGTCTCTCTGGAACATCACCAAGAGGTGTTTGTCCTTTATTTTCCCCTCCTGACCCTGGATCCGTGAGACTTTTTGCATTCCCTGCTTCCCCCCGAAGGACACGTGACCGAGAAACAATAACACGTGGTTAAGGAACTGAAATGAAGAATCACGGACCTGTCCCGGCTAATCAAGCGTTTTAAAAACTGACACCAGATTTCTTAATACCTGTCAGAAGAGACTAATTCCTTAAATGAACTACTGTTATTTTTTTTAAATCAAAACATTTCATTTCAGATTTAAAAAACACAAACAAAAAAAAGGGTAACTCGTTTTTATCGCATTTGCTGTTGTTTATAAAAATGACTATTGTAATGCCAATATGACACAGCTTGTGAATGTTTAGTGTGCTGCTGTTCAGTGTACAGAACCAAGAGTAATCACGTGGGATAGAGCAAAGAGGCTTCCAAGTATTACTTAACCTCCCTCAACCAGGTATACCTCAGTTCCACCTCCGCTAAGTGATGAGATTGACAACACTAACGCAATTGGAATAATAAATCGATCCGTGTTTTGTAAATGCTGTATTTCCAATTCACTGTGTTATTTAAGAAGGGTAAGCTCCGCTTCATGCCAACAGTCGATGGCCATTCCTAAAGCAGTGTTTTTAGCCTTTTCTTGTACTAGCTTGTTGTGTATAAAACAAACAAAAAAAAAAGTGCTGTTTATTGAAACAAAATTTTCCTTCCTTTTAGTTTAAAGCTTTTTCTCTGACCTCCATTTCCCAGAGTATCTTGTACATTTATTTAACTGAATACTATTTAGGTTTGCTGTGTCTGAGGAATATTTGAGAACTTAAGCATGATTTTTTTTTTTTTTTTTTTTTTAAATTTTCTGTGAGCTATGACACTGGAAAGCTCTGAATTCTTGTTCTTTTTTTTAAGTTTTTTTTCCTATTTATGTTTGTGAAATGGTCTCTGCCTAGCGCGTGTTCTGTTCCACTAGACAGCGTGCAGGGGGTTCTGCATCGCTGCTCCAGGATCACCTCAGGAAGCTCAGTTATCCCCAATTCCTTCCTCTCCGCTTCAAGGTTTGCGGCTTCACTCTGCTCCCAGCTCGGTGCCACCTCATCGGAGTAATGCCTGCGATGTGGGGGTTTATCCCAGCATCACACAGAAAATTCTAGCCACAGGTTGCAGATTCCAAACACTTACAAATTTCAGGGAGAATTTAGTTATGCTTACAACTTACATGCAAGGACTGTTTAGAGGTAACAAATACCAACGGCCACAAAAACCGAGGAAGGACATTGCCAACGCTTCACAACTCCAACATTGAGCTCAGGAGGTCACGCCTCACATCCCAGTCACAAAGCAGGTGGTAGATAGGTGCCAACACACTTCTGTTTCCCTGCATCGATTTGATCCTTTACGCAAACTTCCAAGGAAAATGAATTCTCCAGCCCTCCCGAGTACAGAACTGCTGGTAGAACACCTGCTGTGCTCCGTCCTCGTGTTCCTTGTTTTCACACCATGCGGTCAGTGGCTTTCGAAAGCAGCTTCCCCCGTTGCAGTCAGGGGCTTGCTCTCAATGGCAGCTTGAAAATTATCTGCGCGGCCACAAGCTACTCTCAGTTTTATGTGTGTGAACTTAATCTGTGGGAACAATATGAGACCTTATGGCTGAACAAGACCTAGGGCAGCAGGCTCTTGGCAGGGAGGCACAGGAAGGTGCAGCTGATCCACTCGTGTCTGACCCACCAACCAGTTCCTCACGCGAATGCCTTGGGTTGCAGGTAGCCAGAAGAACCCTGCTCTAAAAGATCCTTGGTGGTCTTCAGCTGTAAAAAGAAATCTATAGTTTGTGGCCCCTTCTTCGATTGATGCTTTCCCTCTGCTTCCGTTTTTAATCCAGGGATGTGACTTTCCACACACAGCTGCTCAGTTCTGAACAAATAAGAATCCATTGGTACTTTGCTGTAGTGCTCTGTGCTCCCCATGAGCTTTAACCCCTTTACACAAAAAATGAAGTAAATACAGATGGTTTTGGAGTATATTATCCAAGAACTGATGCAAAAATTGGTCACATGTAGAACATGCATCATCTGTGTGTTAAACTTGCAGTGAAGTGGGTGTCACTCACATGCTTCACATTGCAAACACTAAACCTCTGATCTGGAACACCGGGATAATTTATCTTTGTATTTTAAAACTGCCTTTGGATAGCAGTTTAAATATTGTAAATCCTGAGTTTCCTGATTTTTAACAGCATAATTTAGTGTCGCTGTGAAAAAGGATGTTCATAGTGTACGTGCTTTTTAATTGGTAGAAGTAACTGCTCCCCTCCCCCCCCCCGAGCTGCTCTGGTACCACAGTTCTCGCAGGGCACTTTGTTTTACTTCTAGAGCATTAAATGTATGAGTGGAGGAGATGCCTGAGTGGCAGCACTTTAGGCAGGGGTCAGACTGGTGCTGGTGGCAGTATTTTGGCGTTATTGCCCAGCAGGCAGTGAACGTTGTCCCCGTACACCCAGTAGCAATGTGGTGTGTGGGTATGAGCTCCAGAGAGTCACCCTGTCCTGCAGCTCTTGAGGAATGGCCCATCCTATGCTCTTAACTTTCAGCTGAGTGCTGAAATGCAGACCACAGGACTGTTCAGTGAGCCCCTTCTTGGCCTTGCCTGAAGTTTCATTTCAAAAGTTACATTTTGAGTTGTGTCAGGAGGTGAGAAGTTTCTGTAGTGCAGCCTGCAGAACTCCGTACCTCTGCTGATGCATCCCATAGCCTTTCAGAGCAGAGCCTGGGCCTTTGTACTGTTGGAGTTGTTGAAGTAGAGCTGTCCTTTGTGGTGGTCTCCAGGAGTGACACCCACCACGGCTGGGTGAGGTTTTCAGCAGTCGCTGTCGGTGTCAAACAGCTCCTCTAGGTGTGCTCACTAAATTGTAACCAGACAGTAACAAGACCTTTCCTGTTCCTATTAGCGCTGGACAGAATAATTAGGGTTCCCAGGCTGCTCTTTTCCCAGCTTTTTTTTTTTTTAAACCTTTTTTTAATACACTTTACTTTTATTAGGAACACTTGGTACAAAGCGCAGGAAGCTGCGCTAGACCTTCATGGGCAAAACGATTCAAGTAGCATCCGTGACGGAACATCATTTACCTCAGATACTCAACCAGCAGTACTTCTTTTTTTTCTCCTTTTATTTTATTTTTTAAATGCTGTTTCAGTCCATATACTATTCGTTACCTCTCCAGATTTTTGGTAAGCAATTATTTTAACTTTACTCTTTGTATTTGTCAGTGTTTTGGGCACAGGTTGTTGTACTACTGTCAAAAGGTACTTGCTGGTTTTCTGCAAGTGCTAGAAACAAACCAACCCCCCCCCCACAAGCCCTTAATAAAGTGATTGTTAAATATTGTACAAATAAAAATGTATACTCTTTCTCCCCCATTCCCCCAAAAAGTTAAAATAAAAAATGTGACTACTATAACTTGCCCATGACTTTTTTCCAATCGTAGCCCTCTGGGAGCAGAGACATGAAGCTGCTTCTACAGATGCAGCGAGTCTCAAGCTCAAGCTGTGGCTTAAAAGAGAATGGAAAGATCTTACAGTTTAAATTAGGTAGAATCCATGTCATCTATCTCCAGCATTTCTGATGGAAAACTCTTCTCCTTCACAAAGGGATTCTTCACAGTTTGGAGGTTTTTAACCAGTGCTGCGGTGAGGAGGCCAAGAGGCAGGTCCCAAGGTGAGCACCCAGGTGAGCACGGCCAGGAGGACACCAGAGGAAGGCTTGAGTGATGTCTTGGTAATTCCACAAGCTGCCACCACCATTCCTGTTCCAGAGCTCTGCAGGCAGGTGGGCTTGAGGGAGATAACTGAGCTTTTTCTTAAATTTTCTTCGATCAGTCACCTCTCTCCTTTCTAAAAAGGTTAAATCTCACCCAGGCCTGTTGTAACCACTATTATGTTAAAAGTGGATTTTTTTTTTTTTCCCAGCCTGCAACACTCCGACCCCACAGCCTGCCAGGTAAGTACCCGATTGTGCCCGAGCTGGGATAAGCAGCCTCCCAGTCACCGCTGTCCCCAATTACTCCATCACCCAGCAGGGCCAAGGGTGTGAGCAAAGGGCAGGGGAATGGGGCAGCTGCTGCTCTACTGGGTTTCATCAACCCCTTGACTCATGATTTGTGCAACAGGATGGTCATTTATGTTCTGGGTGTCTTGTGTTAAACCACAGGTGCAGGGAGATTTTTTTTTTTTAATAAAATAAATCCTCTTTGTTCCAGCAAGGCAGGAAAAAACAACCCCATGATTTTTCCTGTAACCATTTGTAATGCTTTTGGACTTCTCTACATACCCCCAGATCTGGTATCTTTCATCTTGAGTTTTCTGACTATGGGATTAAGTCTCATTTCTAATGAATTGCTCTCAACAACTCCCTGAAAGGAGTAGGGTAGGGGGTTGGTCTCTTCTCCCAAGGAAGAAGCAAAAGGACAAGAGGAAATGTCCTCAAGTTGTGCCAGGGGAGGTTTAGATTGGACATGAGGAAAAATTTCTTTCCCCAAAGGGTTGTCAAGGCCTGTGCCAGGCTGCCTAGGGCAGTGGTGGAGTCCCCATCCTGGAGGGGTTTCAAAGCTGTGGAGATGTGGTGCTGAGGGCCATGGTTTAGTGGTGACCTGGCAGTGCTGGGTTAACAGTTGGACTTGATGATCTTAAAGCTGTCTTCCACCTTAAATGATTCTGTGATTTCAAATCCTGCCAGTGTGCAGAGCCCTATGCCCACATTTGAGCCAAGAGGTGCCTTCAGCTGTTTACAGCTTGTTCAGTAAAGCACCTTGACAATAATCTGATTAGAACAACCCTGTATCAAATGGTACCCAATCCTCACCTTTAGTCACATCTCTCCCACCTCAGCTATTTCTATTCATAGTTTGCAGTAGTCTTCTATTCTAGCAGCATCATGTAGGTTGTGTAAGCCATCACTTACAGGAGCTAGATCATAAAGTCAATGACAATTCTCTTCAAGGTTTGAGTTGCTTTTCAAGGCACTGCTCTGCTCCTCAAGATAAGCAGACAATGTCTTTTAAGAAACGAGTAAAATAAAATAACCCTTGATTGTAAAGAAGGGCTTCTGAGTGAGGGCAGAGCAAAGGGGGCCCAAGAATGAACAAACATCACCAGAATGATTTGTGTTGTGGCACCAAACCAATGGTAACTCTGCCTGGGGAAGGAGCACACAGTTGATGCTCTATCATGGGAGTTCTTCCATAGACCTTTCCTAGAGATCTTGCACTAGAACTGCTGTAAAACCCATTTCTCACCCCATGCTGAATCCACAGCAGCTGAGAGCTTGGCCACAGGCAAAGTCACACATCAAATGCCACCCTGTTCACTGTCAAAGAGCTGAACAACCTGGACAGAACATGGGTGGTACTTTGCACACAACCAGCCCTGAAGCTGAAGCTCACTGTGATTAAAGGTTTTAGAAAATCTTCTGTCGTGTCAAATTTGAGAGTAAAAAGTACAAGTATGAGCTTTGAGCTGCCCTGCAGGATGGTTGGTGTGAGCCCCCGAGCCAGCATCTAAAGCAGCCTTAGCCCAAGAAACCCCAAAGAGCTTGAATTTCTACACAGCAGAACTGGTGTGAGGAAACATCAGTGCCAAGCTGAACTGCCCGAGCACTGAAATCAAATTTACAGCCATTAGAAGATAACATCAGAATAGTCCTTAAAACACAGAATCCCAAATCCACCACCAAAGCCAAGCTTCTTCACAAAATTTATTAATCTAAACACCTTACTGTGCGTAAACATTAAATCTTCTGGAGTTTCTCATCAGCTCCAGAAGTTTGGCTGTAGAAAGTGGCACTGCAAGTTCCAGTGAGCTCACAGCCAGCTGAGCGAGGACGCTGCCCACTGCTTGACGTCTGTTGGGCAGTTGGGGTACACTTGCAAGGCATCCATGATTTGGTTATTGTCCAGAAGCAGTTTCATCAAGAGGTACTCTTTCTGAGCACGCACAGTCGGCCTTTCTAGGGGTTTTACTAACTCCAGTTGTATTAAGTGTTCAAATGCCTAAAACCAAAAGGAAAATAAAATCAGGAACTGGAAGAGAACATCATTCCAAGCTGTGCTGCTCACTTGGGGTGGCCTCTGAGACACAGGTTTGACAAATCAAACGATCCCAGCAGACAGACATTAAACCAACTCTGACTGACCTTCATTTTTCTTCTCAAACAGTATTTGAAACCTGGTGTAGGTGTCACTGATGGGGAATGATTTTGTTACTCAGGGAAACAAACTGGAATTGTCTCGTCCAGAGACACTGCTACAGAATTTCTCATTTGAAGTCTAACTAACTGAATCATGCTGAAGCAGAAACGGAGGCTGCTCAACTCAAAGGCTCCAAGACTGGAAGGAAGAGGCTTTGGCCACTGAACCATTGGTCCTTGGGTGAAGTTCACAAGCTGGAAACATCACAGCTGTGCTACAGCAGGATCGTGCCCTACCACCAGAGCCTGGCAAAGCGACAGAGTAGTGACAGCCCAACAAGCATCAGGTTTGTAACCCAACCACTATTTTTTCAATTTGCACTTCAGACTGTAGTTGGCTGAGGCAAAACCAGCCCTGTTAGGCCATGAATGGATTCCACGTACCAGTCAGACCTACCAAGACTTGTATTAAGAAAAGCAGATTTTTAATGTGGTAACAGTTGGACTTGATGATGTTAAAGGTCTCTTCTGACCACAACAATTTTCTGATTCTAAGATTAATTTAAGTTTTGGAGACATCACTTGTAACCAGCAGAAACAAAGGACCAAAGTGAAGACACCTACACAAGCACACAAACCTCTCCCTCGGAAGTCATTTCCAACACACTAATTTTGGCTGAACCCCCCTCCTGAACCAGATAAACTCACTTGAAGGAGACTCCTCACACTAGTACTAAAATCTCTATCTAGTGTCTATTTACCAGTCAGGCCCAACCTGGAATCCCCCTTGCCCAGGCACTGCCCAAACCCACCCCCCACCATGGGTGTCTGCTTGGGAGCAGAGGGTTCTTCCCACCCTGAAGTCTTGGTTCTCAGGCTGCACATGATCGCTCAAATCAGAACAACCCAACATCTAAACACTTTACAACAAAAATAATTACCTTTCAGGCTTACCTTCATGACAACCGGCTTTTCGAAGTTGTACATACAATGTGCCTTCCTTTGGATGAACTTCTGGAATTCTGTATTGGTCATAGGAGAAAAAAAGTTAGTTACAGAAAAAATAAAATGCTTTAGTGTTTGTAAAGTTCATGCATTTCGCTCACCATTGTAAACCATTTGGAAGTTAAAGGGTTCTCCTTCATAAACATCATTAAGGTGTTTCATCGCTATAATGAGGCAGATTTCCAGGACAGACAAACCTAGAGGGAAAGGAAAGAGCTTGAAATACTTCTCTGAAGCGTATCGGAAACACTATTTTATTCCTCTATTTTTATATGCCGTGGGCCTCACAAGCCTCACCCATCCGTGTTTTGTGTCTTCTGATGTAAAAAATTCCAGAATTGGAGAGGCTAGATAAGAGAACATTTGTTTCCTAGATATTTGAAGGAAGAATGTTAGGAAATGAGCCGCTTCCATCAAAAAGCAGGAAATTCAAGTATAAAGAAAAAAACACCCTTGCTGATTGTATGGCATGGCACGGTACAGAATTTTTAGCATAGAATGGTTTAGGTTGGAAGGGATCTTTCGAGATCATCTAGTTCCACCCCCCCTGCCATGGCAGGGACACCTCCCACTAGACCAGGCTGCCCAGGACCTCATCCAATCTGGTCTTGAACACCTTCAGAGATGGAGCATCCACAACCTCCCCCGGCAGCCTGTTCCAGTGCCTCACCACCCTCTGAGTGAAGAATTTCCTTCTAAAAGAGCTGAGCTTTACCATGTACAATGTTTGCCTTTGAGTCCATTCTATAGTGCTTGCTTGCCTCCTGAAGATCCAACGCAGTGATAAGCGGGTGATGCACAGTAACATTACTTAGAGCGAGCATCTAAAAATAAAGCAGAAGACATTCTTCATTTAATTACTAATGACCAGACATAACTTGGAGAAGAACCTACTTCCCCTGGAGTCACCTACTGGAGACATGAATGAACAAACCCTCCATGTACAGCAGGCTCCTACTGAAAACCTTGTAAATAGCTGGTGGCTACAACTACATTTTTCCAGAAAGGTTTTCCAGGCTTCTTTCAAGCCTCCTCACTAGAGGAGAAAAACACTCATTAACTTGTAGGTATTAATTTTGATGGATTAACACACTCCAATGACTGCTCTATGGATGACTTACAACTATTTTAAATGCCTTTGTACACGGAGCTGCAGCATGCTCATGTCACTGACAGTGCTGAGGAGGTGTCTGAGGGACCTCTCAGTTCACAGAACACATGTCACCCCTTCAGAACATTTGCTGAAGTCTCACCTGGTAATTACCTTCATCTGCCATAAAGTGAGCTTTGAACACATAAGTTAATAAATACTGAGTTAACTGACCTCCTCTGACAAAAGAAAGGCTTTTAGTGACTACCTCCGGCTTCTGCAGGTCTGTGTGATTAAAAACAGTTCATTTCATCTGTTTAAGGTCTTTCACTGAGAACACCTGCTGCTATCTACCAACCACCAGCCTTTCGTAGTCCTCTATCACCTTATACATGTCAGTGTAACAGCCCCCAAAACCTGCATGATCCTTCAGGCTTCCCAAGGCACAGAATGAGGGTTTATCCTTGTAAAGGCTAAAGAGAACTCAGGGAAGAAGAGGAAGGTGATGAAACGACAGCCTCAAGTCACTGACAGACACGCAAAATGTAAAAAAGCAGAGGCAAACAGCAGGGCCTCGTGGAAGTCACCATCTCCTCCACTTCAGGGCTGGGGATGTTTTAACAGGTAGCTGCATCCAACAGAGCATCCTCTGGTTTAGCAGGTTCAGAGGCAGACACGACTCTGTATCCTGACTCATGAAGTGACCCCCATGAGAGAAACCATGAGGAAGCAGCATTTACCAAAGGCAAAACTAGATTTTCTTCGCTTAGTTCTGCTTACGTTAAAAATTACTTCTTTTACTTTGCTAAAAAACTCAACTTGTTCAATCCTTCCAAGCTTTTGGACAACAACACTGAGGGTGCTGCAACGTGAAACAGGCTCCAAGTTTCCACAGAAAACACACGTGTTCACCTGACAGTGCAGTGATAGGGAGCACGACACTGAATTTAGAGATAATAATTGAAAAAAAGGCCTTGCTACCAAAAAGCAGGCAATGAGCAGGAGTAGCTCCAATTCTCACTACCACCACCACACTGCCCATCACAGAGCTCCTCTCACCAGCTCAAATGGCAGACTCCTATGGATATTCAAAGTTAAAGACAAATTTGTCCTGCAGGGCAATTAATTCATGTTTCAGCTAATAAAAGAATTACATAAGTACTAGAATTTGTATTAAGTACAAGAGCAAGATGATTTCAGAGTGAAAAAGCCCCTTTCTAAAGGAAAAGTTCCAAACATGCTGAAGAAAACAATTAGGAACCTCAGGCTCAGCTCTGGCACACCCCAGAGCTCAAAGACAGGCTCTTCAGAGACCCATTGGCTCTTTTTCTTCCATAATGTTATGGAGTTCATATTAACTGTGTTAAAACACAGAAGTGAGGCAGGCAGATTAAGAAAAATAAGAGGCCCTCCAAGAGAGCCTGGCCACGTGTTAAGCTTTGGCTCATCTGTTGTGACAGGAGGAAATTCGTGTCAGCATTGCCTCCTACTTACTGAGCACAGAAGTCTCCTCCCCCAGTTAATGGGGAGGCAGCAGTCTTAACTCTTCTCCAGCCAGTGAGGAGGCCTTACTTCTCCCCACTAAGGCAACTGGGAAAGCAGAAGCTACCAGGCCCTCGTGGTCATTTGGCAGATCAGAATTAACTTCCGGCTCAGTATTTCTAGGGATTACCAGTCTCGAGCTTCCAGCAGCTCCAGATTTAAAAGATTAAGATCATCGCTTCCTGGACCAGCGTCACAGTAACGGAGGAATTCAGGACAGCATCTGGGCCACCTGAATCGTTCCATATAGGAAACCAGCTCTGGAAAACAAAGTGGGGCCTAATCATACAGTGATTTCAGCAGACACTCTGCATAAGGAGAAACTGGAAGTGCTAAAAGAAAACACTTTTCCTCAAGAGCAGCTCCAGAAACAGGCTGGGAACACAGACAAAGTCCAGTGGTGCCAGGAGGAGGACAGAAGAGAGCGTGAGATGACGCAAGAACAAGCATGGCACCAAAATGTATTGATTTTTGAAACAGCCAGACATCAGTGAAGTTGGTCTAATACCATGACAGATTTAGAGGAAGAGGAGGAAGGAAAATTTGGTACCACCAGCAGACTTAAAGGTAGAAAACGTACGTTTTGGTACAAACAGTTTTCAGGATTCACCAGCAACCAAGAAGAATCTCAGGAAGGAAAGAATATTTTGGAAGTATTTCACTCACATTTTTGATTTGGAAGGATGCGGCAAAAGTTATTTTCAACCCCCTAAACTCAGCACTGTTTTAATTAAAGGCTGCAGCCTCACAGCACAACTGCCACACATATCAGAACTACCCCAATCCATCAACGAAGGACGGGCTGATAAAGCACATCAGGAACCAATGCTGCCCAAAGCTCAATGAATAAAAAGACACCCCAAGTAAAGCTTGGAAAACACAAGTGGTGTTCACCAATTATTGTAAATCAAGAAACTCAACCTGGTCTAGTGGGAGGTGTCCCTGCCCATGGCAGGGGGGTGAAACTAGATCATCTCTAAGGTGCTTTCCAACCCAAACCGTTCTATGATTCTAAGAAGACATTCTATCCAAATACATACCAACAGCAAGTTAAGTGAGCGCAGATCTTTAGTATGGTGGAAGAGGTTCTGCAGCACATCTTGCACAGTTTTATCCTCCGAGAGATGCTGGGAAAAAAAAAAAAAAANAAAGGTGGGAAAAAAAAAAAAAAAAAAAAAGATTTAAGTGATATTTTAACCATCTTAGCAAATCATTTCATACTCACCTGGAAACTAAGTAGCTCATTTTCAGAAAGACCTCTGCAAGATAATTCTTTACATCTAACCTTAACTGTCTGGTCTTTTTGTGACACTTCTAATTTTACCTCCAGACTTCAATAAGCAAAGATTCTCTATCACAGTTTGATTCATTCCATATTCAGCTCAAACAGCGAAAGGAAATACTACTGAGGTAAAGGCTTTATACTTATAAACTTATTATTTGTTCTTCTTTTACTGAAATAATGTATAAAGCTTTAAATACCTGAACATTATGATTCCATTTTTGTGCAAAAGACTCATTGGTAAGTTTAGCAGGAAGAGAAAGCTGGTCCTTGAATATCCTAACGTATTGTCTGAAATCAAAGGAGTTCATCAAATATATCTGTCGGTGAGAGAACCTCGATTTTACTCTCTTCTCCAGGAGCTCCAGGATATCCTTGTTAAAAAAAGTAAACATAATAATTAAAAAAAGCAGATGCATTTAGTTCACACTTTGCTACAGTAAAAACTACAAGGGAAAACAGCAAAGTAAAAAGAATTACTCAGTTCTCAGGCTTAAAATGTTCTAATGAGACTGTTGCTAATTATAACCAACGTGCTTTCCAATGCCTCACAACCAGCCCTCTCCCCAGGTCATGTGATGCACTGCATCACATGGGATAATTAGTTGCTAGGATACCCAGCAAAATTTCTCCATAGATTATGTAAATATTCCAGTTACTTCAGTCTGCATTCAAGAAGTTTCAGCCTATCAAGGCTCTAGACAAGCTGTCTGTTTAGTGGAGACATGGGTTGGCAGCTGTCAGCTCACGGTCCTTGTGTCAGGCTGGAGGAATCCAGCTTACAAACAAAACAACTACAACTTAAGGGCTAGTATTTATCTTCTAGATTGTGACAGAGAACTCAGCAAGTCTGCCATCAAGTTGTTGGTTGAAGGTAACAAAGCTCCCTTTTCCCAGAGCCCACAGCAGTAGATGGGCATCAGGAACAAGCTGTGGGTGGGATTCATCCACGTGGAGATATACAGGACTATCTCCCCTCCTTGTTACTGGGACAGAACGGTTACGCTCCCAGTTTTCAGGAATTTTGGGTGAGCCTCTCTGGTTTTTAAGAGTTTGTTCCAGCTGGTTTTGGTGGTTTTACTTGCACTAAAAAAAAAAAAGTTTAAAAATACTGGAATTCCTCACCCAAAAAACAATGATAAGAGGAAATAGCCAACAGAGCAATCTATAAAGACCCCTTTGGATTTAGAAGTCACATGCACAAGGACCGGCGACTTTAAAAAACCTCAGAAACAACAGCTATCACCAGAACCACGGTACAGCCTCTGCCTTAACTACATTCAAAAACTGAGCAATTCAGGCTTCTGAACAACGAGTGATGACGTCACCAGACCCAGGACAGTGAGGGAACAAGGGAGAAGACTGTTATTTACTAAATTAACTATTAACTATTCTATTAATTTCCAGGAATTTGCTCAGCTAAACATCACTTAAACCAAATCAATCCCAGATTCAGGCTTCAAGGAAAGCTTTTTATTATTCTTATTCTTCTTGTCCTAAACCTGCTATCTTGATCACCACACTAGTTTATAGAGAAAAACAGTATCATTTTTATAAGGTATCAGTTTCCATCATGTTACAAAGTAATTACTTCACAGTACACACATAATCCGTCCACAGATTCTACATCAGTGTAAAAATCACAGCAGGTTTGAGGTGGATCCTAAACCCCTTCTGAAGATTCTCATATAGCCTGGCCCAGGCTGCCCATAGAGATTGGTGGAGTCTCCTTCTCTGGAGAGATTCCAAAGCCACCTGGACGTGATCCTGGGTACCCTGCTCTGGGTGACCCTGCTGGAGAAGGGAGGTTGGACGAGATGATCTCCAGAGGTTCCTTCCAACCTTCAGAAAAACTGTTCATTGAGAAAAGACTCTGGGTAAAGTGGAATATTTTCTCCTCTCCTGCCAACTAAGGCAAAAGCCTCTTTAAAACAGCTGAAAAGGTTGAAGGATAAAGTGCAGCTGCTCACCTGTCTGCACGTAAGGCCAATAACAGTTACTGGAGTCTGTGCCGACTGGGATATGTCAAAGAGGTTATAGAGTAACGTCTGGTTCTTGTGATGGACAAACAGGTCAAACTCATCCAGTACGAACAAGACAGGACAACTGCTGGTTCGATTTCCTGAGGTGCAATTTTAAACGTTAGTGAGGGAACTCTGCCGTCAGGTTTCCATCCCTAAAGCTTGTGCAAATGATGGTTTTACAATTTACATATTTTCTTTTAGCTTTTCACTAAGCCCTCCTTTCACATACCCATTGCTACAACAGTAAAACCAAAAATACACTGAAAAACTGGGAAGGTTTTGTAGTATTCTGCTAAACATCATTTCTGGTTGCAAGGGAAGACAGACATCTATGGCGATTTTTTTTCAAACCCACTACTTTTAATAGCTTCAATCTGGGTAAAGGAATTCGTGCTTCAAAGGGACCATCACACACAAGCCTGTTATCAAAAAGTCCATATGCTATCAAGCCCTTTACAGCATCAGTTCTGTCAGGTGTATGTTTATTTAGTATTGTGGGTTTTTTACATTATTTTGTAAACATGACACACTCTTGGGCTCGATTTCTTTGTCAAAGTAGATTTAAAAAAAAATAAAAACATGCCAACTTTTCAGGTGAGCAAAAAACACAGAGTGTTTCAGACCAAGGGCTACTAGTGCTTACCCTTCCTTAGAGCTTCAAGGAGGAATGCAAGATTTTCAGCAAAACTGCCCTAAACAGAGAAGAAAAAAAGTTTCACAACAGATTTGTAGAATTGTGTAAGCACAATGAAATCAGGTATGTAACAAAGGCCATCTCCTTCCAAACCCCTGCTTTCAAAACCACATCGAGCCACTTTTCCAGTTAGAAATCCCCAAACTAATTGTCTCAGGCAAAAATTAGTGATCAGAAGCATGTCTGCAATAACACAATTTTACAACTAGCTTTATCCTTCCTTAAATAGCTGTTTCATACCCATTTTCCATCTACACACATGCAAAACCCGTTTTTGCTGGGAAGCAGCTCCATGGAGAAGGACCTGGGAGTGCTGGCGGACAGCAAGTTCCCCAGGAGCCAGCAACGTGCCCTCATGGACAAGAAGGCCAGTGGTCTCCTGAGATGCATGAAGAAGACTGTGGCCAGCAGATGGAGGGAGGTTCTCCTCCCCTTCTACTCCTCTACTCTGCCCTAGTGAGGCCACCTCTGGAGTATTGGGTCCAGGTCTGGGATCCCCAGTTCAAGAGAGACAAGGAATTACTGGAGAGAGTCCAGCAGAGGCTATGAAGGAACACGGGGCAATGAAGCATATTTTGCCACCAGTATTTTTGGTAGTGGCTATGTAGATCCTGCAGAGCTGTTCTAGTTCTCTGTTGAAAAAAAAACCCCTCATCCAAACAACTACACTGAAATTAAATACTTGCTATTTCCTTTCATTCCTGCAGCTGTATTTGGGAAATTTTTAGCTCACCACCAGAGAGGGTTTTCCATTCTCTGTATCTAAAATCATTCGGGATAAGTAAGGAACCAAAGCACTGCCTACAAAGCAAGTGTTTCCAAAAGATAATCAAGCCTAACAACTACAATCTGTTTCATCTTGTATCCCACACCGCCTCTAAGCTAGTTCTCTAGTTCCTCTTCACTGGAGTAGTAACTTCCTACCTCCACAGCTTTCCAAATGCAACTAATGAGAATAAACCTCATCATTGAGATTTGACCTTTCTCCCCTCTCAGAGCTCCACCTTAGCCCCTCAGAGCAGTGTTACTCATGACTCACAACCATGTGAAATCTGCCAATTACAAAGGCTCTGTCTTGGGAGCAGAGGGGGAGATGCTGCTTCCGTCATACCAGGAGATGGCCTCTCAAGAACACTCACTGAATTAAGAGGCAACAACCAGGGCAGCCCAGATCACTGGCCCATGTTATTTCACGCTCTAATGAGTGAAATTTAATCGGAAGTGCTGCAGTTATTCACTTTATTATTGGCTTTACTACTAACGTAAAGGAGTTTCTCAGCTTTGGACAAAGGTCAATAGAAGCAAATATTTTAATAGAAATTCTATGGAAAATGAGAGCTCTGGGAAGCCTGGACAGATTTCCTTATGAACTAGAAACGGCTGCAAATATACTAAAGATACTGCTTTTGGCTGGTTAACTTGCTTTTTTACTCTTTGTCTTGAAATTGTTAAAGCCAATGTTTCCAAAATACTCTGCCCTCTGAACAAAGTCTCTTCAGAATGCTAAATGTTTGTTTAGAAGGTAGCAAGGTGGGGGTCAGTCTTTTCTCCCAGGGAACAAGTGATAGGACAAGAGGAAACAGCCTCAAGTTGCACCAGGGGAGGTTTAGGTTGGATATTGGGAAAAAATTCTTCCCCAAAAGGGTTGTCAAGGCCTGTGCCAGGCTGCCCAGGGCAGTGGTGGAGTCTCCATCCCTGGATGGGTTTCAAAACTGCAGAGATGTGGCACTGAGGGTCATGGTTTAGTGGTGACCTGGCAGTGCTGGGCTGAAGGTTGGACTGAATCTTAAAAGTCTTTTCTAACCTAAACAAGTCTATGATTCTACAATTTAGAGGCCTGAAGTAAACATTAAGAGAGCCTTCCCATTATTCCTCCTTCTCTAAGTCAAAGTTTTTCTTCTTTGAAAGAGCATCAGGACGCGTTAATATTGTTCAACTACCAAAACATACCATCCAGCACTTGTGTAGAACACGAGTATTTGTTGGCAGGCTTGAAGTGTTTGTAAACTAAGGTCATCACAGGTAAACACTACCACAGTACAGAACTGCCAGCAATATTTTAAAAGAGAAAGCTTTGAGAAGACTGAGCCAGCCCATTGCCATTTTGCTAGTAAACTCTCCAAGTCCATTCAGTCTCAACAAGCCCCATTCTACAAAGTCAGTTTCCTAGGCAAGGATTTTTGAAGGAGATAAGCAAAGAGTATAATAAAGTTGATACATACAAAAACTTTATCCCCAACCACATTTTCCAGATGCAACTGCCTGGTGATCTCCTTCAGAGCCACTTTATCATTAGTCTGCAGGAGCCCTGAAAAAAAAAAGATTGCACATGAAGACCTGGCAGTTCTCCTCTCCAAGAGTCCATGTTCACAGCCACTAGAAACTCATCCTGAAGCTTCTCTCCATTTCCGGCCTTTTCAAAATTAACACTAGGCAGGAATTTTCTGTATGTAATAAATAACTTCCAACAATTCATTCACAACTGAACTGATTCTTAACATTTTAAGATGTTATGAAAAGCAGAAAAGTTCTCTTTATATAGAGACTCAAAGGAAGGAGTTTTGGAGCTCACAGACAAACACTTCCATAATCAAGGCTTGTCTCCAACCACTGAAACCAACAGTTCTGCTCAGTACACACAATAAACAACTGAAGGTAACGTAACATTTGAATCATGCTGTATTACTTGCCATTCAGATGAACTTCCAGGAGGTTCTCTTTAACTTGTTTCATTGCCTTCAGCTCTTTTAAGACATGATTTAACAACTAGGAGAAAAAAAATACATTATTTCTTTAGAAGAAGCTTAATGTATTACCAGTAAGATAAGTGTACAAATTAATACTATCAGATTTTGGAGTATTCTCAAAACCAAAATACTAGAAATCACAACTTCACATTCACTATCATGACCGTAGCAATTACATTTGTTCAGCCTGCTGAATTATTAAGGAAAAATATGAAAATAACTCCAGTATTTTAGTCACTACATTTTGTGGACAATATCTAGAGCTTTTGCCTTACAAAAAAGCTTTAAGAGTCTGAGATGTGAGAGAATTTGTCTTGAGTTGGTATGATATTTAGCTTTACTAGATGCTGTAGAACAAAAATTTTTGCTTTGAATCTTTATGGAAACTGCTTATGCTTTTCCTCTTTAAATTAGGAAGCATGAGACAAAGTTAAATTGCACATAATCACATCACCTACTACTCATAAAATGTAGGGGTCCCAAATTTACAGTCCACCAAGAACCTGTTCTTGGTAAAAATTGTCAGGAACTTGTATCAAAACACGTACAAGTAGACGAAATGTTAATTTTTCATTCATTTGCTCCTTTGGTTTTGCTTCCTCAGCTGCGAATCTGCAGCTCCCATCAATGTGTATGTGCAAATACATATATATTATATACACAGACCAAATTTGCTTGTCTCCAGCAGTCTTTTGGGAGAACTGGCATCTTCCACTTGATGCGGAATAAGGAACCCAAGCATTTTGCACACATTATTTGCCTACTTATATTCTAGCAGGAAGGATCACAAGCCTCTAAGAGAGGCCTAGAAAAACATTTAAGCTTCAATTAAATAAAAAAAGTCTGATTTTGGTGAATGGGGGGGAGGGCAACAAGGTGTTCGAGGGATCATTCTGTTGGGGTTTTGAAAGCTTTCATATTTACTCCAATTTGCTTGCAGTATAAAGCTCATCTATTCTTTCCTATTGAGGTTGAGTTTAGAAGCAGATAGAGTTAAACCCCTACTACAGGTGCTGACATCTACTAGGGGGATACTTGGAACAAAAAAGTTTGTTCCCTTGGTTTCTCCAGTTCCTGCCCAATAAGAAGGTGCCATCCATTCCGGCTAGCCCCTTATCCAACTGTTTCAACTGTACCTTGAAAATCTACACTGCAAACAGAAGAAAATCTAAAAACTGTTCTCTGCACTATGAGAGTGCTTGTGCTTATTTACAAATCTGTAAATCTAAGAAAGGAAAAAGAAAGTCCCGTTCAAGACCTAGCAGGAAATACACAGGTGGAGGAATCCTTATTTGCCACTGGTTTATCAATTCCTTCCCCACTACCACTCCACTGGATTTTGGCAATTATCATTATTCCGAAGCGCCATGGGTAACAGAAGGAAATAACAATATCCTGACTGATTCTGAAAAGCAAAGTAAGAAACCTATTAACACACAGGCAGCTCTACTGCTGTCAGCTGTGCCACTGATGGGTTTACCAGCTGCTGATTTATTTCTATTAAACTCTACCTAAAAGCTTGAAGGCCACTTGCTTTAGCCCTTAGGAAGGCTTCCGAAGGAATTCTTGTCATTTTTCAATCTCCAATAATTTTTGCAGTAACAGCCAATCTATTTAGCACATTATATACTCATAGAAACATAAAAGACTTCAGTGTTTGCTTAAGTGTAACACTTAAGCCAGATGTCATCCCTTCATATGGTTCAGCTAAAAGGAGTTCCTTTAAAATACAAAACCTACTCTTGGAAACTAGGACTAACAAACAACATTCTACCTCCCAGCAACTCAGATAACAACGTTCTCTTGACACATTTAAAACGGGATTAAGATACTTTACCATTCTCTACATATAAACAGCTATGTAAAAATCACCCCTTGGTCTACTTGTGCAGCTTTTGGATGCCTTTTCAGTCATTTTTACAGTGGATGCCCAACAGCAGCTTAACTTTTAAAGAATTAGCAAAATGTGGCTTTAGTTGCAAAGATTAATTCCTCTGGGGTGAGAACCTTTACAGAACTGTAAGAGGAGGAATGCTGAAAGGCAGAAGTTACAATGCAGAAGATCACTGCTTGACAAGCAAGATTTGCTCCATTTGACCTTGTGGGAACTTGTGACCCATGCTCATACCGCAGACTTTCCTGATCCCCGGGGGCCGATGATGAGGGCAGAATTACTTTCCCCATGGACTGTAGTTCGTTTCAGCAGCTCCAGCAGATGTCTGTGTTGACAACAGCAATAGGTTAAAAACTTCAAACTAGGCAACATTGACTGAAACTACAGAAAATTCAAAAGAATCTTTAGAATGTAAGAAAAGACTCCATAAACCTCAACTTACTCTCAGAGCCAACAGTCAGGACTTGCAAACATAATACAATGAAGCACAAAAGGCTGAGTGATCAGGTCTCTTAAAATATTTTAAAATACCAAACCATGCAGAAGTTGGAATATCACTAATGCACCAAGTTCTACAATTCTCTACCATGAAAGGACACTCTTCAAGAATTATTTCCTTCTTTAAAAATAAATAAGATTGCTTTCTGTGATACCACTGCAGTTCACAAAAACGAAGACTGGCAAACATGACTCTGGCAGGCAAGGATTAAGGTTGACTTTTAACACAGCTTGCCAATAAACAGGAGAAAGTCTGACGTAAAAATAAAGATTCACAACAAAAGAATTTTGGCTTGGTCATTAAGCACATCCAATAGACGCTAAAAGTATCATTTGGGCTTAAAAAAAGTTACAGATTTGAAATAAGGACAACAAATCTGAGACTCGGAGCCTGACAAAACAGCAACAGTTGTGTAAAACCTCTTAAAACCCAAGGCAAACAATTTCGTGAAGCACTGCGTTGAAAGTCATTGAAACCTGTCAAATTAGAAAAACAGAGGTAGCAGAAAATCCTGACTTCACTCAATTATTTTTCTCCTGTGGTTAAAGTAGAAATTACTTAGTATTTGAGTCTGTTCACCCACCTGTGCTGGTGTTCAATCCCAAACAGTTTTCCAGTAGCATCATGGTGGCAGAATCTTTCACGTAGAGTTTTTTGCACCTATGGACAGAAGACAGAAAGAGTACTTGGTGCTGCAAACATCAGAATGTGATAATAATACAATGACTGCAGTAAAATAATAGTAAAATAGGAGTGTTTCTGTGGTGTTACAAATACTCTGTAACATGCACATTTTAATTGTCACCAATGACATACTGAAATATATCTATGATGACATCAATGATATATTGACAGTAAGAATAAAGTTGCAGCAGGCAGAATATTTGAGACACTTTTACAGTAGAAAAGAGAAAATTCAATTCAGTGCTAGCAAAGTGCGTGTCCTTGGTCCCTTCTGCTGCAGTATCTTTACTTCATCCCCAAAGGGATGTTATACTTGTCACCAAAATTAGGTCAGTAGTTCATCTCATTCCTATTTCTAACATTGTGTAATACGGGCAAGAAAACATTCACCAGCTGTCTTAAATTCCCTCAAATCCTCAGTGAACCCACTTTTTGCACCACTTCCCAAAATGCTGCAGCCTCCCACAGTCAAACATTAGAAAGTATTGAATTTAAATTTTCTTTGAAGATTCAGTTCAGATGCCTTGTTCCTAAAAGTCTGGAGGGGGAGCAGGAAGTAGAATGATACTGAAGTTAATATATTGCTTACAACGCATGGGAAGAAGTTTATCCACCTTGATTATTAAAGTCCCGAAGCCCTTCGAACTGCACAGTGAGTAGCTATTTAAGCTATTAATTCGGCTGTATTGCTTGGCGTATCTTTAGGTACCTGTCTGCACTGACTTCTGTTTTACACATTAAGAACGGTTACTTAAAATTCTATCTTCAAATCCCATACAGCAAAATGTCAGTGTTACAGCAGATTTCTTCCTACCACCTGCATGTTGCTGGTCAACCCCAATTTTTAAGAACGTACTATACTACTACCTACTACTACCTTCTCCCCATCCCTCATTTAAGCCCCTCACTCCCAAGACATCGAGGCGCTGGAGCATGTCCAGAGAAGGGGAACAAAGCTGGGGAAGGGGCTTCACTGAGTGAAAATAAGCTTGTATACAAACAAGTACCACTCGGGTAAAAAGCTGAAATTATTAAATCAGCAGTCCCAAAATACAGGTGAGACAATGTAGATTGTCAAAAAAAATCCAACCCCAAACCCAACCTAAATGAATGTTGTTTTACTTTTTCAGTGGATACGGAATTGGTAATTTTTTTGAATGGACTTTGGGTTTCTCAGGAGAGTGAATGGTCGTCAGATGAAGGACTTTAATCCCCACGGGTTTGTCTGCCTGCCTTTGAGAGCAGTACTAATTGTTACCCTATGGTAGATAATAAAACACATCTGTTCTTTAACAAGAAAACAAAAGTTTTCTGCCCTTTCTTCAAGTCTTCAGAATCAACTCATCCTTTACAAATATCTTTTGTTACTTGAGTTTCCTCTTCTGCACAGGTCAGTATTATGCTTCCTTCTCCTAGCATGAGAATAACTTTTTAACAAAAATTGTCATTTGAATGTACAGCATCTGCACCACACTTAGAGGACAGTGGATCCCTGTTGCATCTCCGATCTAATCCAATTTCATCTCAAATCCTGGGTTCAGTTTTGGGCCCCTGACTCCAAGAAGAATTTTGAGGGGCTGGAGTGGATCCAGGGAAGGGCAACAAAGCTGGGGAAGGGTCTAGAGCACAAGTTTGGTGAGGAGCAGCTGAGGGAACTGGGGCTGTTGAGCCTGGAGAAAAGGAGGCTCAGGGGAGACCTTCTCGTTCTCGACAGCCCCCTGAAAGGAGGCTGAAGCCA
Organism: Brachypteracias leptosomus; assembly: GCA_013401335.1. Lineage (NCBI taxonomy): Eukaryota > Metazoa > Chordata > Aves > Coraciiformes > Brachypteraciidae > Brachypteracias > Brachypteracias leptosomus. The sequence continues at coordinate 181,865 of VYZX01006308.1, forward strand.
GGTGGGGTCAGTCTCTTCTCACAGGTAACACACAACAGGACAAGAAGAAACAACCTCAAGTTATGCCAAGGAAGGTTCAGGGTTGGACATAAGGAGCAATTTCTTCCCTGCAAAGGTTGTCAAGGGCTGGCCCGGGCTGCCCAGGGCAGTGGTGGAGTCTCCATCCCTGGAGGGGTTTCAGGGCTGTGAAGATGTGGTGCTGAGGGACATGGTTTAGTGGTGCCCTGGCAGTGCTGGGTTAATGGTTGGCCTTGATGATCTTAAAGGTCTCTTCCAACCAGAACGATTTTCTAAGCTATCCTAATACCTGCATACTCCATCCTTTTAGGATGCTCGGTGTCCAATCTAAGTGCTCATTGCCAAAGAATTTCAGAGATGAAACTATAAACTGTTCATGATTTTACTTTAAAATCACCTTTGAGCACCTCTCCTTTCAGCCCACCTGACCTAAAAACTGTCATTATCACACACATCTGTGTCACCGCTTTTCCATTCTCCTAATCAGAGTTGGCTCATCTTCCCCTAAAATGTTTTTTCTCCACATTCTTCAGTGGCACCTCTTAACTGAGTCCTTTTTAATTTCTGCTGAATTCTAAGAACTCATGAGAAAGCAGGGTGCTCTAGCCCAGGTGAACCTCTACTGAGGCGATGCTGTGGTGCCTGTGTTACATGTTTCTCTCAGCTCAGGCAGCAGTTGTTCATGCCCATTTGGGCTCATCAGACATTGCTCTGAGCTATGTTACTAACAGGCTTTCAGTATCTTGAAAATAAGTCTTTTCCCAATACTTAGTTAATTTATAATGGAATTATCACCATCAGCTCTCAGTGGCTTTGGTTTAAATAAAATACATGCAGATGCAGCTTTGTGAAGTGCTCCTCAGCAACTTTAAGTAATGGAGAGAAAAACAACACAACAGTGTTTTGCTAATAATTCCACTTTAGGGAAGGAATTCTTTATTCATACATGAGCTGTAATTGTCCACTTGGTTTTTCAGATACTTTTTCTTCTCCTAAAGTCTTAATGATTTAGTTTTCAGATTTATTCTAATCAATAGTCAGCACTGTCCATCCACAAGTGAAAAGCTTTTCCTCCTCCATCCCAATGGGATTCTATAGGTAGATGAAGGAAAGATATTACAATATAGGAAATCACTGAACCAGACGTAATTCACTACAAGAGGCATCACAGGTTTAAGCTGCCAGTTTTAGAAAACAGAAGAATAAGACTAAAAAACAAAAAATCTGAAAAATTATTCAGCAGCTGCTGTCCTGCCTAACCTCAGCTGTTAAAAAAGAAGTCACCTGGATTGTGATTCACCCTACAAACCAGAAAATAATCTGATTACGTAAAAATAGATTTATGCAAATCTGTTGCCACAAACAGTTGTAAAAGTTCAAGACCATCCTTTACTGTTTTTATCAAGACTCCAAAAAGTAGATCATTACTGTAACATTTGAAGCAAGCAAACATCAGGTGAGAAGCTGAAAGAAATACAGTACATAAAAATAAACCCCATTTACAGCCTGAGAAATTACATCAAGTTCCTGTACGTGACTTTTTAACTATAGAATAACAAGGATAGCCGAGGATGGGAACACTTCATAGCTTAAAAACAAAATCAGCTATAAAAGAGGTTACTAACCTGTGAAATGCATTCTGCATTTGCTCCACTGCTCTCCTTCACCTTACGTTTACTCATTGCAGAAGGTTACATCTTTAAATAGGAGAATAGAAAAGTTATGCTAAATACCACTGCTTTCCAAAGAACGTTAAGTCAGAAACTGCACTTGGAGGTTAGTGAACTAAATTTAGCACAGCAAACACAAGGCTGTGGCTCATTTGTAAGAGCTTAAATTGTAACGAGTATAATTTCTTAACTGGTAAAGTTGTAGTAGTTCACCTTACTAGTAAAAAAAAGATAATTGAAGAATTTTCATCCCTAGAAACATTCCAGGTGAGGTTGGACGAGGCTCTGAGCAACCTGCTCTAGTTGCAGATGTCCCTGCTCAGTGCAGGGCAGTTAGACTAGATGACCTTGAAAGGTCCCTTCCAAACAAAACCATTCAATGATTCTTAGTTGATTTTGATTAGATGAAATCCATGTTCACTCACAGCTTCTCAAGTGCATTTCCTTTAGGATGCTTTTCAACACCACGCAAACAGCACCTAATGCAACCGATACGAAAGTTTCCCTTCAAGTTCACAGAATCACAGAATGTCAGGGATTGGAAGGGACCTCAAAAGATCATCTAGTCCAATCCCCCTGCCGGAGCAGGATCACCTAGATGAGGTTACACAGGAACGTGTCCAGACGGGTTTTGAATATCTCCAGAGAAGGAGACTCCACCACCTCCCTGGGCAGCCCGTTCCAGTGTCCTGTTACCCTCACTGAGAAGAAGTTTCTTCTCATATTTAAGTGGAACCTCCTGTGTTCCAGTTTGTACCCATTACCCCTTGTCTTATCATTGTTTGTCACCGAGGAAGTTTTCTTCCCAGTTTTTCTAGCAAGTTCCTAACAGTGATGATGACATTCAAAAGCCTGTGAGGGACATGCCAAGTTCCACCAAGACAGCACAGCCACGCACAAGCTGATCTTACACAGAACCAGCAGTGCCACAGCTCCATTTACACTTCAGATCCACCACTGCCAACAACAAACTCGATACTCTTCAAGTAAGCTGTACTAATAAGCAGCATTTACACACCTTCTCTGACCAACCACCAGTGTAGTTTGTTCCTTTTAATTGCTTTTTAAATAGTTTGAAACAAGATATTTATGTTTCTGCAGCTGGAACAAGCTACAGGCACATGGTAACACACTGAGTCAGAACAATTAAGTTTTTATAGGAACTACTGGCCATCCACATTCACACTGGTCCACAGTGCCTCTCTAGATAAGCAGCAGGAGTAAAAAAACAATTATTCTTTTTGTTAACAGAAAGCTTCCAAGACCTGCTCTGTAACAATTTACACTTATTTTAGTGCAGCCGTTTTACCCATCTCCCAGTTTTGCTCCTTCTATCATAAGGCCGGTATTGCCCAGTCCCCTGGCACAGCAGCCATGTCTGGAAAGGGCAAACTGGGTGCTAAAAAATAAATAAATAGAAAAGGAAAGCAAGGCACAAAAACACAGACTTGAAGTCATGAGATAATTTAAACTGGAGTGCAACAGAATCACAGAATGGTTTGGGTGGGAAACAACCTTAAAGCTAATCTAGTCCAACCCCCCCTGCACTGAGCAGGGACATCAGCAACTAGAGCAGGTTGCTCAGAGCCACATCCAACCTCACCTGGAATGGTTCCAGGGATGGGACATCGACCACCTCTCTGGGCAACCTGGGCCAGGGTCTCGTTACCCTCAGTGTAAAAAATGTCTTCCTTTTCTCTAGTTTAAATCTCCCTCTTTTAATTTAAAGCCACCGCCCCTCGTCCTGTCTCAACAGGCCCTGTTAGACATTAGCAACAAGCCCGAGCTAGTCCACAAGGCTACCGGACGAGGAGCGCGCCCGTTCCCGTTTCCCATCCGGGGTTCGTTGAGTTACACCGCAGAAGCCGCCGTCTCCACCCGACCCCCCTCCACGGCCGCTCCGAGCGCTCCCGGGGGGAGGCGCCGCTCTCGCCTCCGTGCCGCACACTGCGCGGCAGCGGCTCTGCGGCCTCTGTCAGACCTCCCGTTGTGGGTCTGGAGACGCCGTAAGGACCCGAGCCGAGCCTCGTGGGAACAGCGAGAGAAGCGCAGGGGACGCATCCTCCTTTTCCCGGCTCCCTCCACACCAGGTGCGGCCCGTCCCGATGAGGCGAACCCCGCCCCCGCCGCTCCTCCC
>VYZX01006308.1:185877-271603 GCA_013401335.1 Brachypteracias leptosomus
ACCTCAGGGAGGGAGCGGGAGGGGGGGCCCGGCGCTCGGCCGCGCTGGGCCGCGGGCAGCGGGGAGGGGGCGCCGGGCACTCGCCTGTCACTTTCGACCCCCCTCTCAGTACCGGGGGCACCCCCCGCCACAGTCCGGCTGGAGCTTTGTTGTCGCCGGGGCGAGGGGGATGCTCCGGCCCCGGCCGCGCTTCTCTCTCCGCCGCCCTGGGGGTTTCTTCTTCTGGGCCTCACTCCTCCCTCTTCTCCCTCCCCCCCCTCCGCCAGCCCCGCTTCCCGGACCGGGGTTCTGGGGGTAACGTCGGCGGCCCCTGTGCTGAAGGTGCGGTGTTGCGAGGAAAGTTCGGGGTGGCTGCGATGGGTGCTGAGCCCCGGCTCGTCCCAAAAGTGTTGTTTTCCTCGCCACAGCAGGGAATTGGGTGGCTGGAATAACGGCCGGGTGCTGGGGAGCCTTTGGGATTTGCTCCCCCGGTTGGACTCTCCGCGGTGGTTTCAGGCCGTTATCTGAGTTATTAAACCCCTGTGGTCACTAAGGCCCCGGTTGTACAAAGCCCCGCTGCCAAGCATAACTTCCAGGGATCGTCCAAGAACTGGACTCCTGACGAACGTTAGTGTTTGCAAGATTGGAATTGGTGTTGCGCGTTTGATAGCAGTACGTGGTTATCGTTGGTGGCTGGCTATATTTGGTCAATGGTTTGCTCAAATATATTGTCGTGATCTGGTTTTCCATGGCCTTCAGCTGGGAAGGCCAGATGTCTCCATCCATGCTTACGGTGTTGCTGGTTTGTTAGGGCAGGTACCACCAGTCGGCTGATCTGACCGGTTTTTTCTACTATTTAAGTTATGTGTCAAAATGTCTGAAATAGATTAAAATGTAAAGGAGCAAACTAAATCCCTAACTCAGAGAAATATTCAAAGAAGCCTTCTAGAGACCAGCAGGAATCCAGAAGTAAGAGTATGGGCATTAATGCCACATTGATATAAGAGTCCTCTACATAACTAGGATGTTTATATTAAAAATGCTGTTGTCTGCTTGTTTCTGGAGCTTAATTATGTCCTCCATAATTTTAAAAAAGACGGTTTGAGTGCTGAGTTTGTTAAGTACTGTGGAACATGCTGAACTATGAAGTAAGCCATGGGTATGCATTTGAATGGAGCATCACAGTTAAATGGTGGTCAACAGAGAGCGTGTGTCATCTTTGCCCCGCACTGGAAGGATACCCACAAGAAAGAGCTCTCCTGAAACACTTTGGTATCTCCCATTTCTAATTTGTGCATACGTGTCTTGTGCGAAGCAGCAATTTTGTGATCAAACTGGAAAGAGTTTGAGAAAGCCATAATTTGATGGGGTGGAAAGAATGAGGGAAAAATGTAGTGCGACCGATACTTAACGATATTGTGAAGAATAATTGAAGGTAGTAGCCATAAGTGTAGCTCTTTCTAATAGTTTGCCATTAGTTTTCTGTTAGCTTCTTTGGCTTTAAACACGTGAAGAACGTGCAATAATCATTGTCAAAATTGGCAGATACGCGTATAAAAACCCATTCTTAAACATGCGACTCTCTATTTAGTTTACTACAGGCAAGAGCTGGACAGCAAAAGCCTGTGCAGGAGTACAGGACACCTTTTTCTTTCTTTCTTTTTTTTTTTGTGACAGTGTTTCCTTTCTCAACCTGAGATACCATTGATCTACTTTCATCCGTACATGGAAACCTAGAGTAGCCTCAGGATTGCTCTCCCAATGTATGGAGGTCTGCAGATCTGCCTGCAACTTTCACGGCCTACAGCTGATGAGATGTATTATCTATTACAGGGATTTAACACCTTAATTTTTTTTGTGTTTTAACATTAAAAATAGGTATTATTTGATTTGATTGCTTGGTAGAATACCCTAACAGAATTCTAAAGCTGGGCAGGATAATTAAGGGTCTTGTCTTTAAATTCTAGAGATAAAATTCCTAAGAAACCCTTCATTTCCATAGGCCTCCAGCTCCAGACAAGTCCTGGCTGGAAGGAGAACCACTGATTTGGAGGGATTGGATAGGGAAGAAGCCACTGGTGAGGCTGGGATTCTGAGTTGTGTCGGAGGCAGTTCCTGCATTTGCTGCCATACCTCTCTCCGTAGATGACTCTGTTGGTTTCTATTTAGACGAGGTAGGCGGATGTTTGAGGAGAATCTTTATGATGCAATACTTCCAACAATTTAACTTTTCTTCACTTGCAGTCCTTTCATTCTTTCACCGGGGAGGGGTCAGTCTTTTTCCTTCTTAAAAAGCACCAAAGAGCTTGACATAAATAACAGTCTACTCAAAACTGGATTAATTTGGGTTTCAGCTGGGTTGTTTAATTCAGGTTGTCACTAGATTATTTTTTTTTTTTCCCTACTGTTATTCATGGCAATTCCTTGTATGTGGAAGATCAGTAATTTGAATACAGTCCATAACTACAAAATTAGTTTCTGAATCAGCAGCGAGTGCTTGTTGTGGATGTTCCTCCTGGAAAGCGGTAGACCAGGTGGGTGGCCCCTTGTGCCCATTTGGAGCCCCACTAATGTCAGTGTGTCTTTCTATGGGCTTAAGAGACCACATGCACAAAGCAGCTTGCAAGAGAAGAATCTCATCTATTAATGGCTTGGGACACAAATTTGGAAAGTGATTGAGCTTCCTTTTCAAAAATACTGTTAAAACTTTTGAGAAGCGAGGAGTTTGGTTTCTTCTTTAGGGCTTGTTTGGTTGTTTGGGGGCTTGGTTAGTGTTTTTCTTTTTAGGGACCCTTTTTTGGTTTCACTTTTGCCTCAGTGGAAGTGGGTATCAAAGTTACTGTTGATTTTAACAATAAAAAGATACATTTTTGAATGCTCCTGTGTTGTTAAGGACCTATTTATTCTTTTTAGGAGTTATTTGAGTGTTTGAAACCCCAGGCTCTCACTGACTTTTCTTTATAATTATTTTTGGAACGATTAGGTGAAATAATACTGCTCAGTCAATTTCAAATAGGCCTGCTGAGGAACCAAAGCCTGTGCTAGGAATAAAATTTTGGAAGAATACTGGTGACTGATAAAATAGAAATCATCCTGAAAGCTATGTAACTAGAGTTAAACCAAGTGGGATGGTAATAAAGAGCAGCAGTTAAGAAATTAAGAAGTGCTGACTCCTTTCCTCTCTTCAAATTCCAAGTTATTTATTACAGAGATACCTGTTTTTTTAGAGTAATCGTTTAGAAAGGAGTTCAGACTTTTCACTGTTTTTAAATGGAGTTAAAATTTCTTAAAACGGCTTAGACTATATTATGGAGTCTCTGAGTACTGATGCATATGTATTTAGCCACATACACAAATGCATTTATGTATATAAACGAGTGTGTAAGTAATAGGTACTTTAAAACAGTACTTAAACGTTAGAATTAAAGTGACTGTGTGGCTCCAAAGATCTGCATTTCGAGCCCTTTCCCTCTGAGTTGTTTGAAAACAATGGCCCATAGCAGCAGGAATCAGTCCTTACCGTGAGATGGCTATTCATAGACCTTTGTCAAATGGGTCGATCATCTCAGTTTATCTGCTACTTGACAGGTGTTCCCATCACAAGAATCTCCAGTACCTCCTGTCCTTCCCATGGAATGACTATGAACAAACCAAAGAGAGTGGCTTGGAGTGTTGGTTTGGTGGGTTGGAGCTGAGGAACATTGTAGAGGGTAATACGAAGAGCTGGAGATGCCCAAGATACATTTGTTACTTTGTTTGTCTGTTTTCTGAAATCCTCTGTTTTAGGAGCTTTAAATTTACTTAAAAAATGAAATTATAAAATGTCTGGAAATTATTTTTGAGGATGCTAATAACCTTATCAAAGCAAGAATCAGGGATTTCATTTTCTGTAGAAGGAATTGAAAATAAAAATATGAAAACAGCACATTGAGGAATTTAGACAGATGAATAAATGAAATGAAATAAAGTAAGCAATGACTTCCCATCTCCTCTAGTTGAAGATTTTCCTGCCCATGGCAGGAGGGTTGGAACTAGATGATCTTGAAGGTCACTTCCAACCCAAACCGTTCTATGATTCTGTGAATAATATTTTTTAAATTATCATCTGGTCACAATATCTGGTAACTAAGACCTAATAGAAGCAATATGTTAATTACATTTTTCCCTTATGTGGTGAAGGGGTAGCCCAGGATTAAAAAAAACGATATGTATTCTCATAATTTGAGATTAGTCTACAATAGTGACAATAAATCACAATTTTTTGTGTGACTTACCGAAGGAGGACTAATCTGAAACGTAAATAGCGTCTTAAATATTAGGGCTCTTGGTTTGCAACATTGGCAGCGTGGCCTCGCTAAGAAAAATTCCCAAGTGAGGGAACCAGAACAGTTGTCAATTGTTTGCACAGCAAATCCTGTTGGATCAAATGGTGATATTCTCAACGTTTAGATAAAGAGTGGCTTGCAATAATGTAGCCTTCTACCCTGCTGCCAAAGGCAACAAACGCAGCCTAAGTGAGGAGAAAAGCAAAAGTCGGCCAAATCAAAGGTAGGCCTATGTATCATAAATACGGATAGTCTGATTTTCCCATTCGTTCTGCCCAATGTTTCATACCCATGTAAATGAAATTTCAATTTGCCAATTTTAGACGTTAATTTTAAGAGCTGGTAGATCATTGCCAACATATTATTTAGGATTATCTGTTGTGACAAACTCAACTCTTTCTAAAAATGTCTAAAACACTGGGGTTTGTCTTCAGCCTTGAAGTGTTTAACTGTATACCTTGTGCATGGTTTTATATACATATATGTATACACATGCATGCATATTTGTATGCACATCTGCACATGTATATGATTAGCCCCCCTAGAACAGGTACAGATTTCATGTGTTTTGGTAGGACTCAAGCTGAAGCGTTGACAATAACAAGCAGCTGGCACCGGCTTTATATTTTGACTGTGTTTGCACCTAATCTACTTTGAAATTATATATATTTAAAATTTATTTAGTTTTTTATTTTGAAGACTGTGATGCCATGAAGTTTTATGCATCTATTTAATTTTTTTTATATAAGCAAGCTGTCAACTTGAGGTAAATTTTGTTTATTTAGTATCTATGTAGAAGACAAGCACAAAAGTTTTTGCTGGATTCGCTCATCCAGCCACTAGATAAGAGGAAGATTTTTAGTTGGTTTTTTTTTTTTAGTAGTTCCATTTTTGTAAGAAAACACTGCAAAAGTGGATAAATTACATCATTGATTAAAGAAATAGAATACTCAGAAATCTGTAGTGAGCTTTTTTTTTTTTAGACCAGAACTTCCTTTTGTCTTTTATGGGCTTGGGACAGAAGGGATGATATATTGTTCTCTTATCATCTTTGTGGGGAAGAAGCTCAGCTAAAGCAAATTATGGGGAGGATCAGGCTTAAGAGGTAGACAAGTTGGTATAAATTGGTGATATAACGTGGCTTTGTTATGTTGTTCTCAAGTGTGGCTGCTGGAAATGTGAAATGATATAATAAAATTGAATTTTGAAATACCAGCAGATAACTTTTCTTGATGCATTTTGAGGTCTTGAGAGAAAAAGCCCGATACTCTGGTTTGCAAGCATTTGTTTCAAAGTTTTCTGGCTTTTTATTTTCTCTTGAAGGATCAGACCGTGTTTCTCAAGGATAACCCCCTTTGAAAACTTGAAGTTATTTTCCTCGGAAGACTTCCATTCATGCTATCTTAGGAAACGTTAGGCTTCTTTAAGATACTCTTTCAAAATATTTTTCCTCCTTTAACATTTTGTCACCTGGGAGTTCTTGCCGAAGGGATTCTTGGCCCTTTCAGAAACTGTAATCTAGTTAAAAGGTTTGTTGATGCTTCCCATCTCGGCTCTGCTGATGGGATTGGAGCGCGGGCCGGTGCTGGGCAGCTCGCTCTTTATGGCAGTCAAACTTCAATTAAAGCTGCAGCCCCTGCTTGACTCAGTAATCAGTATGTTCATGGCAGCTGCAAATAATTGCAGAAAGGATGGAAGTAGAGTGGTGGCCTCTGATTTTTCTCTTAATAAATTTGCTTGTTGTTCTTTTCATATTTAGAATCCTGTGTATGCTTTCAGATTGAGAAATGCTTTGCAGAATGTCTCTGTGAGAGGCTGAGAGCTATATTTGGGACTGGACCTTTCCAAGGCAAAACACTCATCGATTTCAGTGGAAGTTTTGTCCTAAACAAAGGCTGTAGAGTATGTTTCCCTGTGTCGCAGCAGGTATCCAAATTCTTCTGCCACAACCGTCACATGGGCTGTTGTCCAAACTCAAAGCACCATTGACTCTTCTCTACTAAGATATTTAAAATGTCAAGGGCTGTGCAGTCCCATCATCTCAGTGTAGCCGGAACATGCTATATTTAGTGGACAATAACTCAAGAATTTGTTTGGGGAAAAAAAAAAGCAAACTAATAACATAGATTCCATTTAATACTTTAAATGTCAAGCTGATGTTTGGGTTTAAGGATTATGTATTTTAAAATAATGTGAATTGTTGGAGCCTTTTAAGACACACGTGGTTTTTCTTGAAGCCTGCCTTGGTGTTACTAAGTAATAAAGCCCGTATGTGTCTGTAGGCCATCTGAAGTGAAGCAGCAAACCATATCTGGCCTGTAGGCTATTGGTTCCTCACCTCTGTTTTAAAATTAGTAAAATCATTTGCAGCATGATTCATTTCTAAAAATGACTTGTCCATCTGTGCAGAGCGGGCTGGCTCTAAAGTTGCAGTGCTCACTCTGCTGGTGTTGATATTTCTTCTGAAAGTTGCGTTCCCCTCGTAAAGTCTTTGTAGCTTTTGCATGAGGCTTTGACCAAGTTATTTTTCTTTGATAAGTATGTTTCCAGCAGGCATGTAATTTGGGGTAGTATGATATTGCTGTGAAAGGTGATTTTAATTTTTTGAAATATCAAGAAGATATTTGTACTCATGATATTTTGTTATTAAAAATCTATATATGAAATCTTTATGCCAAGGGGGAAAAAAATAAAAGGTCTACTCTGTTTTCACTGATGTCAGTGCTAAAATATTTATTAACTTCCTTAGGTGCTGGATGAAGCCCTAAACCTGAATTTTTCATGAATTCTAACTTTACAAAGGTATTGGGGAATGAGGAGTTCTAAGCATGTAATGATCCCAAAAGCTGGTTGTGAGGCAGCTTCTGAATCAGGCAGTCTGTGGATTCCTGCTGGATCACCTTACAGATTCAACTTTATTCCTGTGTTTGGGGCTTTTGCTGGTCTCTTGCCCATGCTCCTTTATTTTTTTTTTTGTAACTTGAATCATTATCTGATGTAAGAGTTCTGCTAAGAATCTGCAGACACATGGTGTGGTAGAAGTTGATGAGCATATCCCCAGAACTAAAAAATGAACAGCAAATTAAAACATAATAATTAAAAAATATATTTTATGTAAAAGTAACTTTAAAATCCTTTCTGTCAGTAAAGTTATTTCTATGTATAGGAACTATGTTGTTTTCCTTAATAACTATCAGAGCAATAACCGTTGTTCTGTCAGAGAATGAATATATAAACTTTGTAGAACCTATTGTTCAGTTTTTATTTGAAAACAGTTAATTGACTTTCTTCAAATATTGATCTAGGCTGAATAAAATTAAGTTTAACTTTATTCAGGTTTTTTTCGAAGTTATGGGTTTGCTACAACAACCAGAAACACACTTATCCTATAGTGGGACTGTTGGAAGTATATCATTCTGATTTCTAATATTATTGCATTTAATAAAACAGTTTAAAAAGGGTTAATATTCAGCTTTTGCTACTTGTTGTGAATAATTTGTGTCCACTGCGTTTTATTTATAGTATCTATATGTGTAGAATGTTTCTGAGCATCTACTGTAGGAAAAAAAAATGAAATAGTATTTTAGTTTGGTTTTGTAACTAGTCAAAATTAACTTCTGTAATATAATGAAGATTTTCATATAATAGTGGTGAATGTAAACATATTAATTGCTGACAACTGGTGAACCTTAAATTGAAGAGATCTTAAAGCATCTTAAGTTATTGTTGCCTTGAAAGAAAGCTCCTCATAGAAGATTCTATTTAATGTCCTAATGTAGGGCATGACAAAAGGTTATCATGTGTACTGGAGGTCTCCACGGACAGGTGGTATTTGAGGATTAGTTTATATGAATCTGTATGTTCATCAAAAATTTGCAAATAATTACTACTTTTTTTTTAATCTCTTCATTAATCCTGCCCAGTGTAATCCATAGTTGTTCTGTCCTCAATTTGCATAGACTCTTCTGTTGTTTACTTCTGCTTTACTCACTTCATTTTTGCCCAAATAGAAATGCCTAAGAGCTTACTAACTGTGAGTTAGTCTGAGAAGTAATGTTTGATGCTCAACTTGGCGTTTTTCTGCGTGTTGGTAGTGCGGTGAGTTCGAAGTGCCACAAATAAACTTGAAACCTCAGAGAATGCATCACTAGGTAGAAATATTTTTATTTGGGGGCAAACAAAGGATGGTGAAGCCTGCTTCACCGGAGAGGCAGGTTCTCTGAAGCTGCAAGGTGCTGCCTGTGGAGAAGTCTTCCTGCTAGTCACTGTGGTATTTGACATTAGGTATGCTTATTTTAAGAGAAGATGGTGTTTGTTCTCTCTGAGAGAGAAAGGAGGATTGTAACTGAAAGTTTCTGTAGAGGCCTTGTGGTATGGGAGTAGGAAGGAAATGAGACGTTAGGAAGCAGGAGGCTTTGGGGAGAGGGCTTGGTGGTCAGGAGAGAAGCAGCATCATGGGGATGTGAATGTCAGTGGGGAGAGAAGGGGATGGGGGCAAAGGAAGTGTTTGGAGACGAGTTGAAGGCGGGGGGGTGGTGTGGAGGTGTTCAGGGTTATAAGGAGAGGCGTTTGGGGAACAGGGCCCACGTGGCTGTGTGTATAGTATTTGCCATGGCCAGGGAAGGAGATACGGTGATAGGCAGGATGGGAAGGGGAGATGATGACTATGGAAAAAAAAATGGTAGCTTTGCTGAAGACACAAGTATGAAGCCCCCAGGCTTGTATTTTCACACAGTATCAGCTAGTAAGCGCTGCTTAATCACAGTCTTTACATATAACAGACTCAGGATGATTTGAGAAGGGAAATAAATACACATCCGACTACTACCGGGCATATAAAAAATTTCATAATGTTGTCATTGTTGCTGCCTAGACTTCAAAGAGCTTAGAGTTGTTACAGTTGAGATCATCAGGCCCGTTTGGACGCCAAGCCCTGCTGTTCTCAGTTCTACTGGTATCAGTAGAAAAAAGGTGCTTAAATATCTCTGAGGACTTTGGCCTAGATGTTTAGGTTTCCACGAGTTGAAGTCTCTATGCAACTAAATCCATGACTTGAGTTTGGCTTTTTCTTCTTTGTCCTACTTCGGTTCTGTCTTGTAGCTGCGAGCTCCACACTTTGGTTGGAGGAAAGCAGTTGGAGAATTCTGCTGTTCCCGTGGCATACAGCTCTTTGACAAAGACTGATGTGTTTAAGTTTTCATTAGGAAAAGCATCGCATCGTTAGATGCTGAGAAGGGTGGCTGAAATGCTCAGCGTGCCTTCTCTTATTTACTTTGATGATACTCTTTCTTACTCGTCTCTTGAGTAAACAATTCTAATCCACTGCTGTACATGCGTGGCATTTTTGTTATTTCTTTCTGAACCTTCCCTTTTCTTTTTTTTTTAATGTATCCTTTTGACATCAGATGACCAGAAGTAAACACAGTCTTCCTAGTGAGGGAAAACCACTGATTTATATGGATTATTCTAATCCAATGTCATGCAAGCAAAATCAAAAAATAGTTTGACTACCTAATGATTCAGAAATGCAGAAGTGTTGCCAAAAATTTTAGCATTTGTTAGCTTTTCACTTGAGCAAATGCATTCTGGTAGAGATTTTAAGTTCTTTGTTTTATCTTCAGAGTTTTAAGGCTATGAATTTATTCCACCAAAACAGAAGCGTCTGTTTTACAATTAATAGAAATATGAAAATTATTTTTTCAATTACTTGCATCTTTTCAGATGAATATTTCTAGAATTATTGTACAGGGACAAACATTCTTCCATTGAACACAAACAGAAAAGGGTGGTTTTTTTATTGGACAGGAGCTTTTATTTGATTTAGCATTTTCTAGTTTGAGATAATGGTTTGAAATATGGCTTATGCCACAGGAAGTAAGTTCAGTATACCTTAGTGAGGAAAGGAGTATCTTAAATAACATCAATTTCTGTGTATTTGGAGTGCTTAAGTATTTCAGCAGAAATAGGAACAAATTTTTTTTGAGGAACCCGAGCAGAAGTAGGAACCAGATGTGTTGATTTTGTAAGCATTAAACAGTCTGCATTTTAAGAATTATTCTCTGATCCCTTTGAATTCAATGACTGGCTAAATTATTTGATGTGCCTCTTCTGGACAGTGTTCTGTGTATTTGTCAATCAGAACTGGAGCCCTAGTATTACTGTAATATAGAATGATAGTAGGAATGAAGAAATCTTTTTTTCATTGACTTCTGTGAAAATTATTTTGGACCTAGTACAGGGGCATGATTTTACATAAAGAATAAAAAAGGAAAAGTGATAATTTAGGATTAGCAGTAGAAGAGACTTCTTATAATGAAAGAAACTTGATTTCTAAATGTAATTTCTATTGGATAGCTTAAATTCGAATTACTGATACTATTCTGTGTTAGCTTCTTAGCTTGGCTACAAGGGAATATCTTTGTGCTTACAAGAAATAAACTTCACTTTTTCATTCCTTTTTTCTGTTCAAGATTTTTAAAAACAAAACAAAATACCAACCCCAAAACCTGTCCCAAAATACTTTAATGTTTTTATTCTAAACTACAACAGCTGGATAATATTGTTTGAAATATTCTGATACAGTTCTGCCAAAACCAAGAAAAAGGGATTTGTTCGATCAGCTGAAATAAAATTATCTGCAAACTAGCAATGAGTTATGTGTGCATTTTCCATATGATTCAGCATTTGATGAGAAGTACATTAATAAATATTTTCTTTAAGTTAGAAAACCAGATTTGAGAGGATTTGGTTTTGATTTAGATTTTTATATAGCAATGCATGGGTCAATTGAGTGTTTGACTTCAGAGAGGTGGGGGGGGTAACCTAACAAAATGACAGCACCGGTTCTGCATGAAATACAAATACATGCACAGCAGCTGGGTTGCTCTCTGATAAGATTTCATCTTAAATTTTTTAGCACTATTTAAAATTCAGAATTTTAAAATCAAATTTAATTGTTTTGGCTAAAAGTGATGAAAATAATAACTTCCTGCGCTATTACAGTATGAAGTATTAAGTGGGAAATACCTGGCAATGAGAAATGTTTGAGTGTTGGCCTCATTTTTCTTTATAACCAGGGACCTTTATGTTACTTTGACTTTTACCATAACTTTTACTCTTTCTTTTGAAGTAGAATGCATTTTCCATGTAGAAAAAAAGGTTGTACATTTTCTCATCTAGTAATTTATTTGGTGCCTACGAGAAAGCTGGAAGGGACTTTTGACAAAGGTCTGTAGTGATAGGACGAGGGGTAATGGGCTCAAACTGGAAGAGAGGAGGTTTAGGTTAGAAATTAGGAAGAAGTTCTTCACTCTGAGGGTGGTGAGATACTGGAACAGGTTGCCCAGGGGTGTTGTGGGTGGCCCATCGCTAGATGTATTCAAGGCCAGGTTCGATGGTACGTTCAGCAACCTGGTCTAGTGGAAAGTGTCCCTGCTCTTGCCAGGGGGTTTGGAGCTAGATATCTTTAAGGTCCCTTCCAACCCAAACTGTTCTATGGTTCTGCAATATTTATTTTTAGCATTAGGTACTGTGATTTGGTGCTACTGTTAAAATATTGAATGTTAATAACATGGTTTTGGTAAAAAAACTTCAATGTCTGGACAGAACACTATGTTTCTATAAAGAAGATAATTGCTCTCCTGAATTTAAGTAGCATATGTTTGTATGGCTTTTTTTGAGGCTCCTTCATTCGTTGGTGTTATCTCATAAGCATTGCTTCCCTTGGAGGTGGATGGGGCTCATATCTCTGCAGCGAGCTTATGTCTAGTAGTGGAGCATAGCATATTTTTCTGTGCAGTAGAAAAAGAGGGTTATGACGTGGGCAAAACACTTTCCCTGTTTCTGTAGAGACTTGTGTGTTTAGTGTCCAAAAACTTTTTCATAAATGCAACTATAGAATACCTAAGGCTATTCAATTCATCTTTTCAAGGGCAAAGGATTTTTTTTCTTTTCTTTCTTCTTTGATTAATTTTTTTTTCCCGAGAAAGGGAACTGTCAGGACAAACTTTATAGTTTTTCCTTTGTTGAATTGACACTCCATAAAATTTTATTTTAGCAGATTTGATACAAGAAGGAAGAAAACGATAGACTCCAAGTAGGGCTTGGAAGAAAGTTGTAGGTTATTAAATCTTTTCAAGGAGAAAAGGAAGTAGTTTGTGTGCTAACAGAGGTTCCTGTGTCAGTGTTTGAGAAGCTGGAAGAGATTATCTTCAGCCAACAGTAGGTAACGAAGGACAGGATGTAAAGAGAGCATGGAACTACCAAGACAGAGGAAATTTGAGATATCAGCCTGTTTCAGAATTGGTTTTGCTTTAGGAGCCCTCTTGTTCTGCAGTTCATGAGCTACAGTGTGAGAGAGTTTAGAGCACACGGATCAAAAACTGAATGCTAATGTCTTAAAGTAAACATTTTAACAGCATTTTGGCTATATATTTTGAGTGTGTTTATCATTAAGGAGAAATAATAGCAACACAGCAGATAAACTGGAGCAATTTAACACTTCCCCCACCAGTCTGGTTTGAGGGTGTTTTTCCTCCCCATACTCCTGTCCACATCCATGAGCATTTTGCTGAGAATTGGCCCCTCTCTTGAAGGCACAGGCAGTATTAATAGAATTAGTTCAGGGTCATTTGGCTGAAGGATTCCTGTCATAATTGGCCAGCTCGGGTCTCTCTGGCAGGTGAGTTGGTTATTTAGGGCTGTGTATCACTCTACCTGTGGCACTGGTGTCCTGCTCCACACCCCACTGAGACTTCTCAGCCAGGTTTTCCTTTGTCTCCAGCAGTGAATTTGTCAAAAGGCCATCAATGTTTTGGGTTTTTTAAAGAATCTATTAGCTGTCTTCCCAACCCTGTGAACTGGTAATGCTTCTGGAACGCACACTGGAGAAAGCGGGGTGTGTACGCATTGAAGAGTAGGGCAAGTGGAGCCAGGTACGCTGTGCTGAAGCTCTCAAGTCAGTAAGATCAGGCATGTCCTTGCCTGTTGAGACTTGCATTAGACTTGCATGTAGCCTGAGTGTAATCCTTTACTCAGATGCCATTCTCACAGAAGACTGGTTGTTATTTTAGGTGCATGGGATTGGCTTGGCTTGCTGCTTGATGGATACAGACCCTCTCCAATCATGAGGGTCAGTATCAGCCTATAATAATGCTACAGAATACACCTATACAAAGACTTACACAAGTACGAGCACGTATGGAGCCTGCCAGCAGAGCCCTGTACCTCAGCAGGGCTGTCTGTAACTTAGATGTGTGTAGCTGTGTCTTGTAGTAACTTTGTCATTGTTGGTAACTTTCTGAAGTCATAACTGCTGTAGGCAGCCTGTGAGTGACCACACTGTGAAAGATGATGTTTGTCCTCCTCAAGCCCTCTTGCACGAGTGTTTGTCATCAGCCTTTTTAAGCTAAGGCATAGCTGATTCCATGGCGTTCTTCACTTCTGCCTTTTTCCGGCCAGTGCCAACCCCCGGTTCTGCTGCTGTGGGATGGGCTGTACCTGCTTGGGGCAACTGTTGTTTCAGCAGGTGACAAGCAAGAGATCTTGACAGAATTATGGACAGCTTTCTACCAACCCTTCCTGACTTCTGTGAGGCACTGGCTTCTCCCAGAGGGGAGTTGTGATGCAGGCTGAAGAACTGTGTAGTTGGATCTGACTTCTAATGTTGACATGAGATTAAATAGTACAGATATGAGTACTTGAGAACTTCTATGAAGAAAATCAGCCATACATGGAACTTATTCTGGGTATGCTACTTGTCCTCATTTCCCTGGCTAAATGAAGAAATACCACAACAGCCTGAAAGCAGGTGAATGTTATCCAGACTGCCGTGGTTTGGGAGTCAGGCCTTATGTTTTGGGAACTTGTCATTTCCACAGTTGTGGAGATGCTCATTAAATATGTCACATTCAATGCATGGGTTTTTTGAGCAATTTACTGACAACTGACAGATAGAACAGATGTCTCTTGAGTGATAGCTAGTTTTGGAGAGGGTGGTCTTCCTTCGGTTAATCGTGTTCCTATCTGTTCATGACATTTCACTTGCGAAGATCACAGGGCTTTGTTAGCCATATTAACTCTCTTCCAACAACAAATATAACAAGGCTGTGTTGACACACAGTTGGGAAGACCTACCATTGATTTCTTTAGCCTATGGAAGGCCTATACTTTCTGAGCAGCAATATTCCGGTGTTTCAGAAGATTTTGCCCACTTCACACTTCCGTGACTACCACAGAGCTCCTGGTATGGTCATGCTTTGATGACAAACCTGACACAGGAGGATGTGCATTTCATACCCCAAGATAAAAACCTGACATTTGGACGCTGTTAAGCTGGTGTGATCTGTGTCGCCACGTCATGCTGTGTTCTGAAAGCGTGTGTGTAATTGGTTTAGTCTGAAGTGGACAGAAGATGCTGCTGTACACAGGCACGTTTTGAATGGGTGCAACTCTCCAAGTGTGGGGTAGGTCCATGTGAGCAAGGAACGCTGCTTTAGGTCCATATCTTTGCCTTGCATGAAGATCTAGAAGGAGAAAACCAGTACATTGAGAAGGGAAATGGGCTGTTCTCTTATATAGCCTTTGGTTTATTTTTTTTATGCATTGATATTACAAACAGATCTTTCAATAGTGACAGGAGAAGTTCAGATGCTGTTTCGTGATTCTTCTTCCAAAACTTAAAATGACCTTGTATTTTCCAAAAAAGACACTTAAAATACAACAAAGAGTTAAACTTACCAAAAGTACATAGGAAAGTTTTCAAGTTTCTTATCTACTGATTCCTTCAGAGTTAGAACAGTGTAGTAAACCAAAACTGGATGTAAAATTGTGTCCTTGGAGAAATTCTACAAGGGGCACAAAATAGTGACTTTTTCTGAACTGAGACTTCCACTAGATTTATATATTCTACAGTTTTTCTGGCACAGATAAAAGGGCCCAGATCAATGATACAATCTTCCAATTTAGACCTTAGTTTCTATTTTTAAGTAAGTGATATCTTAAATTTTAGCCGTAGGGGTTTGGGAGCATCTTGTGAAGGAACATTTGTCCTCTGACCATTTTGGATTATAAGGCCAGAATAAATACGGAAGGAAGAGTATCTGAATATATAAAATATCAATCTGAGCAGAACAAAAGGATTCTTTTTATCTCCTAACTGAAAAATACTCCGATTCTTCCCCACCCCCAACAGAAGGAATAAGTGAACAAAGAGTTCAACTGAACTGAGACACCAATGGAAGCAGAAAAGGTGAAAAGCCCCAACCAGTGAAGGAAGATGAAAAGGAGGGTCATAAATTTTTTGTTGTGTGGTACACAGGTTGTTAATGCTGTTAATGATTGAACTGTTTATGGGGGATTCCAAAGGGTTAGTAAACTACTCTGCTTGAGAATTCTGCTGAATCTGCCGGAAAGGAGCTAAAACAAGGGTAGCAGGATGCCCAACAAGGGCTTGGAGGTTTGCTGGCAGACATCATTCTCCCTGCTGAAACTCCCCAAGCCTGGCAAGGCTGCCCAGTGTGAGGAGCCCAAACACAGATAGCTTCAGGGTCCTTCTTCGCTTAATTCAGCGACTGGAAGTACTCGGGCTGGGACGCTCCTCGGATGCTAATAACTGTATAGCACTATTAAGTTACCAGCGTGATAGAGTTACAAGGAGTGTGGAAGTTTACAGAAATATGCAGTAATACTTGCTGGACCTGTAAATCTGGTTTGGGGGTTGGGTATTTGGGGTTTTCGTTTTCTAGGGTTTTTTAATAAATGCAAACTTCCTAAAATCAACTGATAGTTACACATTTGTTATTTGCCCTTGCTTTGAGTCCCTCTTCGTTGCTACAGAGATCAGGAAAATAGTGTTGCTAATACCTTTGCAATTAAGAACATCCAACTTGTTACTTCTAAGATCCCTTGTAACTGTAATGTTATGGCTAAAAAACAAAGTCACTTCCCCTATTTTACCCCACCGTAATAAAGATCACAGCTGCCACTTACTCAGTTGCAGCTCTGGCTGCTTCTCTCCCGATTGTTCTTTAGGCTCTCTGACTCACATTCTTGGGTTGTGTCCCTACGGGTGGTGACCTTAAAGAGGGAGGACTCAGAGAAATACTGTGACTTGTTCTGTGTTTTGTTTTGCTATTCCTGTCTGAAATCATACTGCTTCTGTTCATAAACATATCATGCAGAATCTGATCGTGAGGTCTATATTTAGAAATTGAGGAGGAACCTTTCAACTCCCTGTAGTAGAGATGGAAAGAGGAGGAATATCCAGGCTTGTCATTTCCCCACAGAAGAGGCTCTTTGGCGTCTAGAAGCATTTCTGGTGTCGTACAGCAGTACAATCAGCCTGTACCTGTGTTGGTGTTTTAAGTAAATTTATGTTTCTGATGTTTCTCCAAAAGTCACAGACTCCTCTTTACTCTTAGTAGCTCTTGGACACATTATTCTCAATGATTTGCTGTAGAATAGACAATTGGAGTTCAGCTGATTCATGCAAATCATGCAGAAGGTGCGTTGAAGCAGTGCTAGTTTTCAGCATTAGAAGATTAGGGAAATGAGGAAAAAACTGGAACATCTTGGCTGTTTTAGGAATTGTAGGAATACTTTAATGTATCAAATTACATCCACCCCCCCCCATTTGTGCAAAAATTGTTAATCCAAACCACCTGTTTGTACGTGATTTCATTTTACCTATTGATGATACAAAGTCTGGGGCAAAACATGTCTGTGAAACTATTGGCATATTCTACATGGGAATTCAACCATGAGCGATGTATCGAGTTAGCACAATTTGCATTCATTAGCAAAATTCATCAGCTGCCAGTCAAACTACTCTGAGCTCCAGTTTTGGCTGTAAGTTTATGCTTACTGGGGCTAACCTGAGTATGGTAACTCAAGTGGAGTAACTGCTGCTCGTTGTTGCAGTAATTTGAGCTGACTCTTGCTGTGAAGGTGAGCGACTGCTTGCAAGGAAGCTCCCGACACTTGCAAGTTGCTCCTGCAGCAAACGGTGACAGTATTTGGTCTGTGTGCTCTCTGCTCTTGGCGTGTTATCTTCTGGGGCTGTTTTTCTCCTTCATAATGTAATGTGCAGTATAGTAAATACAGAAATATAGTGATACAGTGATGAATCCATCAGTTTAGGATAAATGTCCCCTTTTTTTTTTTCTTTTCTCATAAGTTGTTCAAGAATTGATGTAAAGTGTTGCATTAAACCTTAGTGTACAAGTGCAGAGATCGATATGTTGCCTTGCTCTGTCAGTTTAGGTTCATCTGTGAACAGAATTTTGGAGAAATATCAGTTACCTTCTCCCTTCCCCCAGAAAACCCGGGAATTGGCTTCTAAAAGCTGCTGAATTTTTGCAGCTGTTCTTGGCCCAGAGAAGAAGGGGAAGTGGATGTGGGTGAATTATCTCTATCTAGCATTTCGGGGTATTGTTTAGGACTATTTTGTGGTACAGTTGTGTGCTGCAGAAGTCATAGGATCCATACTCATAAATAATTTGTGCTTTTTCTGAACTGTCCTCCTTTAGAGCCTGCTTTGTTGGCAGTAAGTTCAGAATGAAACCTTGCTTAATAAACATGGGTTTAGTAGTTGATTGACGAGCAGATGAGTTAGAAGCTGTGTCCTCTATGAAGCAGCCTTTCTCCATCCATCGGCTCTTAGGGACCGTGGTCTTCACATTGTCATCCATGTATCTCAATACAAGCACTGCAGGTACCTCCCTGGTACTTCTCCCTGTAGCTGCCCCATGTTCCTGGACATCCATAGTCTCTTCCAGAAGATGGTCAAAACTTTTGGCATGTCTCACCACTTGTCATGGTGTAATGAAGATGTCCCAGGCTAATCTGGATCTAGAAGAATATGCTGTGTTAGCATGTTTCCAGGATAACCAAACTTACCAGGGTCATCCAAACAACTCCTGGGCTTCAGTGATCAAGCTGGAGAGTGTCTGTATTGTCCCAGTCATGGAGGAGATGGGTCATAGTATCTTGTTTTCTATTTTATTTGTGGATATTTACAGGCAGTAAATTACTTAACTTTTTTCTTGCCTTTTTCTATATGGTGCAGGAAGTTCTGGTGTTAAAGTAGGTTGTCTCAATTTGGAATTTCCCTTTTACAACCAAAACTTTTTGTTGCAAAAGAAGTGTTAGTAGTTTTCTTAAGTCAGGAGGCATGTATAAAATGCTGGCTGCGTTCTCACTCACAGCTTAAAAAATTACTATCAAGGATAGTACTGTTCAGATAGAGCAAAATAGTTGTGTGGAGTTTATAAGCGGTAGAAAGTTGCCGTTGCCTGTCCTAGGAGAATGCAGAGGAGAACGAATGTCCAACTTTAGGTTAGAACTTGAACTACAAACTACTTTCTCTAGTTCTTCAGCCTACATGAGTATTTATTGTCCAGAATGCATCTCTGTGTTACTCTCTTTAAGATGCAAGTTCACCTATTAGAAGTTTTTGACATTCCCAACAGAGGATGAAGTAGGTTCTTCAACTTGTGATGGCCATAAATCCACAGCTAAAGGTGGCTTAGCCTTCTGTTTAAGTCGGGTTTGCCTAAGGTCTTTGAAAAGACTTCTTCACATGCATAACATTGAGAAAACACACCAGCAGGCTGTGCTCCGGCTTGTTGAGGAACACGGAGACGTGATGGGTGCTGTTCAGTATCCTGTGGGCATTGCCTTTCCCTCGTGCCATTGTGTGTATGGGTGTCACGCGGCTTGGATACAGTCACCTTAGCCCCCTCTCGCCCCTTCCCCGGCAAAGCCCGAACACAGACATGGCACCATCTTGTTGTGGTTGGTAAATAATGTCACCTATGAACACCTCCAGTCACTAAGTAATGGAATTGTCTCACAAGATATGTTTAGATCCTGACAAGATTTCACTTACTTTGTTCGGTACTCTATGAACTATAACACACAGATAACGAATTTGTCATAAAGACCCAACAATTTGGAAAGGAAAGGGATATTATATTGCAAGTGTCTGAAAGATGAGTTTGTAAACCCAGAGAAGTTTTGTGCTAGCACCTTCCTGAAATTGAAGGTGTGGCAGCTGTTTTTTATTACCTCATATGTCTGATTCTTAACCATAGCCATACTTCTAATTAAAAAGCTAAAAAGTAGTTTCTTGGAATCATGCTGTGGTCTCTTATTAAGCTGGAAGCAACCTGCTGGATGAAGGACTGAATGCAGACTTTGTGAAAACAATTGACTTTGAGATGAGGTGTAGCTGAGTGGGTTTCTCTTGTCTCTATAAGGAATAAAGTTGGAGGGATTTTACTTTTTGGTAGTTTATTTTCCTTTTGGAGGAGAGGAGAAGTTCAGACACGTTAATGAAGTAATTCTCATTGATATACTCTCTGTGTTTTGTTCAATACCTTAGGAAAATTCCTCTGGATCACTTATTTACCTAGAGCTGTCGTCTTAGAATGCTCAGATGAATACTGCTGTCGTTAGTGGATTCGAGTGTCCTTACTCTTGGGTACTTTGTCGCACAACTGTAATCTCAGGTTTGACCCATGTGAAATTTCTTCTGGCTGTCGTAACCCATGAGAGAGCTGCCTCAGAATTCTGAGGGCTTTTGTACATTAACCTAGTTTTTGGTTTTTCCATGGTTGTATTGCTTCGTGGAGTCTTTATTTCTTTGATGATCATCCAGAATTTGGTAGAAGAGACAGCAACAGGTATTGGGTCGTGGGCCTCAGAGGTGCGACTGCAGCGTATTTCAGCACACTCCAGCAAAACGCAGTGAACCTGCAGCAGAACAGGCTTCAACACGTTCCAGCTGCTCTCACAGGCACTTTTGCTGCTACCTTTTTTCATTGCTGTTTGTACCCAAGCCTGTGAGATTAAAACTAGGTCATGGCTGTCTGTCTGCAGTTACACCCTCGTGCTAGCAGTGTAGGCATACCTGAAGTTTGAGCTCCTCTACCCAGCAAGTTCTCCCTTTTCTCCTTCCCCACCCCATCCCAAAGGAGGGGAGAGTACATGAGAATCCAGAGCTTTTTGCTGCTTGTCTGGTAACACCAGGAATTTATTGCTGTGATTTTTCCTGAGCTTAGCAAGTAGTAGAAATAGCACTTTCCCAGTTTTAGGAAACTGGAAAATCAGCATGACTGCATATGTTTGTAAAATATTTAATTGGCAAATGTCAGTTGTGCTGTTATCTTAGCATAGGTGAATTGGAAAGCCTGAGCTGTCTTGTTTTGTATGGTCAGGATCATTCTGTCTCTACATGGACTTCTCTGAAGACTCTGGGTGCAAGTCCCAAGCCCAAGAACATCATGTCCACGTGTATAATCCACAGTAATTCCAGGCTATGGTAATTATGTCCTGAAAAGGAAAAACATTTCTAGGCAAAAATAACTAAAGTTTTACTGAAGTCCTTTCACATCCACAGTGGCAAATATCCAGACATCCTTCTTTTTCCCTACTTCCTTTCCCATCCTCCAGTCTGCACGGCGGTTTTTTTCCTTAAAGAAAATAAACTTTCATTTCCAGATTGAAATGCTTTTCTCTTGCTGTTCATCTCAAAATAAGCAAGTAGGAAGGGAAGACCTTCAGGTAAAAATCATAACCTAAAACCTAACTCTGTCCTGTGTGGGACATTCATTCCTTATTTATAGCTTCAGTTTTAAATATAGAATTTATTTTTTTTATATAAAACTGTTTCACAGAGGAAATGTCTGAGCAGAGGTGGTTTATACCTGTGATGTGGGTTTTTTTGTCTGTAATTCAGTATAGCTCTAAGGTATGTTTTAAACAGATAGGAATTTTGAAAATGTATAGATTTTTCAGGAATGAATAGTTCATGTTGTCCTAATTTTTCAACTTAACCACGTTCCAAACTTTGCTTTAGATAATGCAAGCCAGATGGGTTATTTGGGATTTTTTAATGACTGGTATTAATACTGCTGAGGCAGTATGCATTATATAATAATGATTAAGGATTTTATTTTATTTTTTTCCTTCAGTTGTTTTGTTTGGTTTTTTTCAATGCAAGTTATGGGTTGGGTGTTACAAAGATTGGATTATTTTGTATTTCACTAGGAAAAAGGTTGCTTAAAAAAAGGATTTCTGATATGCTTTGGAAGAAAGAAGACGAGTAGTTTATACAAATGCGATAAATAAATAAATAAAGCTAGGCAAATACTGCAGGAAACATGAGACAGCACAAAACCAGTCTTCTTTGCAGAAATTTTTCATCATGTATGCTTCTTCCCCGAGAAGGAAAATCCAGATTGGTAATTGTGACAGTTGTCAACTTCTAAATATGATCAATTTTCTAAGCTCTATTACAAGTTATTTTCTTTGCAGATCATAATTTCAGATAAATATCACTAAAAGGCAATTTGAGCTGAAGAGACAAAGGCAATTAAATTCCACATTAATTTGTTTACCAGTGTCACATGGAATGAATCGACTGTAAGGTCTCATAAATTATCTAGATGTGCCAGTAGAGGAATAATTTTATAGAATATTGGAATGGGGAAATTGGAATTCTTTTCTGTAGTCACGTGTTTAGTTAAACATTATGTAAGTGATATTTTGTATGACAGAAATCATATTGTCCAAATTAGTTTGGGATGCCAGGGCTGTCTTTTATATAAAAAAGCAAAATATGGGGGAAGGGAAGCCCAGAACAAATGAGAAGAAGCTCTAATGAGCAGAAGCTCAAAACCAGTACTTGCTTATTCCCTGTTTTCAAATAGTGGAATTTCTCATGAGCAGAAGCCCTATCCAGGGAGGAGTCCATATTAGCTTGAAAAGATCAATTTTGAAGTGTTTTGATTTAAAAGATAACCTTTTAAATGTGAGCTAATGCAACATGGAGTTTCCAGGAATACAACCAGAATCATTGCTTCTGCCTCAAACGTCACTGAGTGGAAAAGCAACAGCAAAATAAAAAAGTAACAGTTTTGAGGTTTATTTTCTCTTCTTCAAGGCACTTCAGGCAACATGAAAATTAAGACAAACATCTCAATTTTAGACTGTTTGGAAGATCTATGAGTGGGAAGAGCAGCTTCATTTCCTCAGCGACTAATGCCTATATTTGTCTAGATTTTATTGGTTTTGCCAATGCTTTGAAGATAGCTGATGGAGTGGCAGAATATTCAGGGTTGGAAGGTGACCCATGAGGATCACCAAGTCCTGACTCCACACAGGGCAACCCAGAAGTTAAACAATGTATCTAAGAGCATTACCCAAACGCTTCTTGAACAGGACAGACTTGGGGCTGTGGCCGCTTTCCTGGGAAGCCAGCGCCAGAGCTGGACTGGAACACATCAGGTGTCAGTTGCTAGTGCTGCCAAGGAGTACTTATGCTGAACTCTTTAGATCTTTTGTGTTCTCTAGTGTATCTTTGGCTGAAATGAGGAGGATCTTCCATGGTTTTCATCATTTATAATATGTTTTTCTTTGTTACCTGAAAAAAATACAGATAAAGGTTTGTCCCTAGTGTTAGCTGTGAGACCCAAACACGCTCACTTTGTTCTTTTGTTATTTGTATTTTTAAACACAAAGACAAGATAGCAACAGTGATTAAAGTCTGGTTTATGGATTTTTCTTCCAGTTCCATCCTGATATGTTTAGGTTGTTATCCTTTGCTGCAATTATTTTATTTTATGATGCATTCAGAGCACCTAATTTGCTTTTTATCTTTTTATAGTTTGTTGGGATTTTTTTTTAACGATTTCAAAGCTGGATCTATTGCTGCATCCTCACAGTGACTTAAGAGTCAAAGAAAAAAATATGTCATTTGACAAGTGGCAGCTGAGAGAGATTAAAGAACTTGCTCAAGTCAGTGTCAGAGTTGGGATTAGAAGCCTCTTCCAGCTGTAGTCTCTGAACACTAGATTATGTTGTTATTTCTGTCCTGAATTGTAGTCTAATAAAAGACGTTTTAGAAGTTGCTATGGTTAATGTGTCCTCTTGCTGTTGTTCATACCTAATTTAATATTTGAAGAGTGGGATTTATCGCCCATTTCTATCTACCCCATGATTTAGGGGGGTAGTAGGATTATACCCATGTTGGTTTGTGGGTTTATCATATGTTCTATTCATGGATGAAATGGTGAACTTGGCACGTGAAAACTACCTTGTAGAGCTAAAAGGACAAACATGAATTGATCTAATAAGGGTGAGGGTGAATTTTTGTTGCCGTTCTTTAAGTAGAACCATGAACCTGAACTCAACACCATTTTAAACAAAGATGTTAGGCAAGTACATATACCTTAATTATGCACATCGCTGTATTCATGAGAGGAATTAACAGCAAAAAATCATGAGGCAAACTTTTGCTGCTCTTTCTCGTTGTTGTGCTACAAATTGAGTAAGGAAGGACATTTCCTAAGACATTTTTTAGTGAACAGGATGTAAATCTAAGGAAAAGTTTTTCAAAGCACAATATGTTTTGCATGGTTATCACTGTGCTGTCCAGATAATATTTGGTATAAATGTAGTTGGAAAAAAAGTTACTCTCAAAGTAACATTATTTAGTATCTCTAGAAATCAATGCTTCAATGAATATCACTTTTTTGGTGCTTAGGATACTGAATAAACTGCTTGGGTTTATTTGAACATATTTTAAATATTGGTTTTCCCTGAGTAAAATTAAGCTTGTACACAAACAAGTACAACTCAGATAAAAAGATAAAAATGTGTTATCAACAATCTAAAAATACAGGTTAGTCAATGTAGAGTGCAAAAAAACCCCAACCCAAACGCATGTCGTTTTACTTTTTCAGTGGACACGGAATTGGTAATTTTTTTGAGTGGACTTTGGGTTTGTCAGAAGAGTGAATGGTTGTCAGATGAAGGACTTTAATCCCCACAGGTTTGTCTGCCTGCCTTTGAGAGCAGTACTAATTGTTACCCTATGGTAGATAATAAAACACATCTGTTCTTTAACAAGAAAACAAAAGTTTTCTGCCCTTTCTTCAAATCTTCAGAGTCAACTCATCCTTTACAAATATCTTTTGTTACTTGAGTTTCCTCTTCTGCACAGGTCAGTATTATGCTTCCTTCTCCTAGCATGAGAATAACTTTTTAACAAAAATTGTCATTTGAATGTACAGCATCTGCACCACACTTAGAGGACAGTGGATCCCTGTTGCATCTCCGATCTAATCAATTTCATCTCAAATCCTGGGTTCAGTTTTGGGCCCCTGACTCCAAGAAGAATTTTGAGGGGCTGGAGTGGATCCAGGGAAGGGCAACGAAGCTGGGGAAGGGTCTAGAGCACAAGTCTTGTGAGGAGTGGCTGGGGGAACTGGCAGCGTTGAGGCTGGAGAAAAAGAGGCTCAGGGGAGACCTTCTCGCTCTTGACAACTCCCTGAAAGGAGGTTGAAGCCAGGTGGGGTTCCTTGGAGCTCCCAAGGAACAAGCGATAGAAAAAAAGGAAATGGCCTCAAGTTGTGCCAGTGGAGGTTTATGGTGGACATAAGGCAAAATGTCTTCCCTGCAAAGGTTGTCAAGGGCTGGCCCAGGCTGCCCAGGGCAGTGGTGGAGTCTCCATCCCTGAAGGGGTTTCAGGGCTGTGGAGATGTGGTGCTGAGGGACATGGTTTAGTGATGCCCTGGCAGTGCTGGGTTAATGGTTGGCCTTGATGATCTTAAAGGTCTCTTCCAACCAAAGTGCTTCTGTGATTCTAAACCTCCCTGGGTGTTGCTGCAACTCAGAGGCTTGACTGGATCTTCAAGAAGGAAGAGTTATTTTTTGAGCTTTCAGCCCTTTTCTTCAGTGTGTCATTAACAGCCATCGGGGGTCTGTGACCACTTTCTCCTATTTGTGTGGCTAATTGAGAAAAAGGAGGTGTGTTTGGAGCAGTCTGGCCAAACAAAATTATTGTGGGAAAAGGTTGTGTGGTTGTTAAAGACGTGTTGGGATGCCAGAGGAGCATATGGTCTGTGGTGAAAGGTCCAGGGCTCAAATGGCTGAGCCGTATTCTCAGCGCTGTCACTTACTTCCCCTGTGCCTTGTATTGATCACACTGTCCTGCATCTGTGCTTTAACCAGTGACGAATGGGAGCCTTGCGTCACTCTTAATATAACGTTAAATTTATTCCTGTTGGTAGAGGGCTCAGGATTACAGTAACTGAATGCGCGAAGGAGCTGAAAACAAGTATTTCTGACAAGGTTTATGGTGGTATAATTTCAAACTTATTTAGTGAAATTTCAGCCATGTAAATTATGACTGACTCATGCTCCCAGGATTCAAAGTCAGCTTTTAAAATGCACTTTTTGAAGTTTTCAGTGTTGCATAGGCATTGTTGAGGCAAAGAGGAGAACATACAAGCAATAAACAGAAGATTAGCAGGCTCTGAGCATTCTTGGCAGTTGTGTAACTGATATAAATTTGCATTCCTTTATTTTGTTTTGCTTTTAAGTGGCCTTTTCATGATATCTTCACTTTTCCAATTTATAATGAAGGGAAAAAATGACTGCTAGCAAAGCTAAAATGTGCCAAAAAGGGTAGAAGCTCATCACTTCTGAACTTGAATAATGATTTTCTGTCATATTCCGTGGATATTGCAGAAGCTCATCACTGCAAATACCAAAAATGTCATGGTGAAAATTCAGTGTTTGATTATCTAATTGGAGAAGTCCCAACAAGATTCGTTTGGGGTTGTTTTAGATGAAGGGAAGACAAGGTTCAATGGTATGTGCAGCACCTTGCTTTGAGTAGAACCACTCAGATTTGTCCTCCAGCTCAGGATAACTTTGCAAATAATAAATTGTCTCACTGTTAGCATGCAGCAGTGCCCTGTCACGCGTGTTCAGAGCAGTAAGCTGGTAGCAGAGACCTGTGTAATGGGTAGAAGAAGAGGAGGAGGAGGGAGATACTTCTCCACTGTCAATAAAGGAAGCAAGGATGCTTCCCGTCTCCCGAAATCTCGGCTTGCTTACCCCATCTCAGTGCCCGGAATCGTGGCCCTGGTGACAGGTGGCCCCTGAATCTGTAATTGCAGCCTAGCACAGCATGTGCAAAACGCTTCCCACCTTCTGGCCTGCTTCTGGGAGAGCCCTTTTGGTGCTCTCCTCTCAGGAGCCGCCGCAACAGATGTGTTCAGAAAAGGCAGGAGCTTGCGTTTCATTCGGTTCAGTTCCGCGTTTTCACAGGACCATATGGTTTATATAGATGTTTTGTATACATCTTATCTAGCAGATGATTAGAAGTTAAGGATTAAATGCAGGATCCAGCTTCTGCTAACATCTATGTAAAGTGACTTTACCAGAAACATGATCAAGCCCTAGAAGTGACTGGCCTGCCCAAACATCTTTGTATTTGAGAAAATAGAGATAAATGTCCATTTAATATTTTAATACTGTATTTAAGAAAGTGCAGCTCTTGCAGGCCACTTTGAATTTCCAACATGCACATATAAAATATTAGCTTTTCTTTTTCAAAATCATTGTCGTGTAAGAAGAAAAAAAGATGTTTTGTTTTGTTGCCAGATTCAGAACTGAAAGATGGGTGGAGGTGCCTGGTTATAAGGGGGTAGCTCTTTTTAAAGCATGTCTCCTGCCTGGCCTTGTCACTGCTTGCTGCAGTCTGTGACTGGTCTTTGTGCACCAGGCACAGCAGAGATGGCATCAGATGCTAATACTTGAGCAGAATCCCACCCTGCGCAGTTGTGAAGTCCTTAAAGAGGAGAAAGAACTGTTACCACAGCTAGGATACCAAACCTGGGCTTTTCCAGCCCGCAAATGTGTGTCTTCAATGCAGCATTCAGGACTTAGTCTAAGATGTCTCCATCATCATAGTATATTATGATTTAGGGAATACTAGCACATTTTTAAAAAGAGTAAGAAGAAGGGAAGTATTAATATGCTGAACTTCTCTTCTATGAGTTTATACTCAGTATAGTTGAACAGAGGAAAAGGAACCTCTTTCTGATTTAAGAAACCAAATTATTACAGGTGCAAATACATAATAGGAAATCTTACTCAGCTGAGTGTACAGGCCAAACATTTAAGTTGTTTTTGTAGTTTCACTTACTGCTAATGATAAAGCATCATTAAAAATAGTTGTGGCGGGTTTTTTTCCCTTCCATTTTGAGAACCTTTCAGCTCTTTATGCAGTTTTAATTGGACAGATAGGAAAGAGTTGTTGGAGCTCACTATGGGAAATTGAAATAGGATCCTCTTTAGGTTGAGTAGTCCCAGAATTGAACAGCTCTTAAAATTTAGAAAGCATATTTGTTTCTTGAACTAAATGATACATGTGTAAGTCAACTTTCTTTGAATAAAACCCATCAGTGTCTTCATTCAGGCAGCAATTGTGGAACTAGTACCATGGAACACCAGTTAAAGGCATCTTTTTCAGGTGTCTGAAATGGACCTCCCTGGTTCTGAAACACTATTTGAGTGGGGTTTTTTATTAACTTAAATATTTAACCAATAGGATAGATTAAAACAAAAATTAAAGGGAGGTAGAAACAGAATAGAACTTGATGGTATTCAGGTTGTCTTCATCATCAGGTTTACCCATGGTAAATGTAGAAACACGACCAGTATGTGTGATGATGTGGTCGTCAGTTGCAAAACACAAGTTACAGTGTTGTGTGTTGTTGAGGTTTTACCTTCTGTGTGCCAAACGTGGAGTACGGGGTCGTTGTTTGGGAAGGGGATGTTCCCAAGCTCCAGCAGCTGGGTTGACCACAGTCAACTGCAGAGACAGCAGCAAAAAGTGTGCACTCAATGGCCTCTTCTTAACCTGCTTTTTCTGAAGATTGCATTTTCCTTACAGCTTCTCCTCAGCTGGGGCATTTTCCAGAACTCATTGATGGTTTAATCAAACCTGTCAAGATATACCTTTACATAATGAGTCTCCATCCCAGCCCAGGGCAGAAAGCCCAGTCAGCACTCAGCAGGCCAAGGGAGATTTAGCCTACAGATATCACCTCAGTTCTTCTGCTTAACTCTCTGTTAAAAGTAATTAAAACATTCAATGATAAAAGAAAAATCTGTAATTAAAATCATAGGGCTACATCCAGCCATGTACAAGGCATAACCACTCATGTCACTCCACTGCCTCACACAAAACCACATTAATTTGGGACGAGAGAGCCTTGGGCAGTGGTTGAGTTTTGACCCATAGTGTTATGATGGGATATTTTTAATTCTGTAGGATCTTCATTGTTTTCTGGATAAAACAAAATTTGAGCCTTAAGATTTTTATGTGAAGGCTGTTCTGCTTCGAAGGATTGAATTATTTTAATTGTGGTTTAATATCAAAATAAATGGTATATGATGCATCTGTGGAAACGTCATTTCCATTTTTATAGGTGTGAATCAGTGTTTCCTTAGTGTTTATAGGAACTGTGCCCTTGATTTCTCACATATGATGACATCTAAAAAAGTGGCAATGGTAAAGAATATTGGAGCAATCTAATAAGAGATAATTGAGGTGTCTCAATATGGTCAGATGACTTTGTTCATACATTTAAAAAAAAACAAACACAAAGCAAACAAAACAACTCCAAAACCCTAAACCAACCCTTCGACAGCCTGTTTTTATATTCAAGACCAAACATTTGAAAGTTAACAGAATATTGTGTTCATGGAATGGAAGGTGTGTTGATGCAGAAGAGAGTGTATCTGGGGTGGCATCCAGAAAGCTTGCACCATTTCCAAGTAGCTTTTGAAAGCAAGGTTGTTTTCCTGCAGAATGAAAGTAATGTTTTGCCAGTCACAAATTGATTACCAAATTTCAAATATTTACTTAGAAGAAATCTATTTGTTAATTCATTGAATTTTTCATTGACTAAAGTCAAGAATTCTTGTACAACCAAAGCATTTTTAGATTAATTTTTAAATTCTGTAATTTAATAAGCTTCAGAAACAAGATAATTCTCTATATTATTATATTTCTGGTACTAGGTTATGAATATGCTAATATAAATTAGTGTATTCTGACATTTGCAAGTGTGAGAAATTGGATTTAAATAAAGCACAAGGAGTCACTCCATCTGCATTTTCTAGAAACCTGCCTTCTCAGGGTGATGAGCTCTCTCTTCAGTCTTCCCTCCTCATAGAAATGATGCTGAGCATGAGATTGCTGGTAGGAGATCCTTCAAACCATCTTATAAAATGTGCAAACAAGGAATAGTTGCTGATTACAACTACTAGTAGTCTTGGGGGTTTGTGTGAAGTCTCAGATTTTTCAAAAAAATCTTGGACTCTGCGTGGTTCGGTAGTTCTCAGATTGGTTTCTTGTGCACCAAACTTACAGTACTGAGAAAGAGGAAATGTTGAATGAAAGTTCTCCAGCTGCCTTGCTCTAGGTGCACATGCTGTTGCCCAGATATATCTGTTTTCCCTTTGTTCAGAACCACTTCAGATGTGCTGTTGTCAAGCTTCCAGCCTTCTCAGCCTACCTGAAGCTATAATTTTTTTTAAATACTATGAAAGTAATGTTCTACTCCTCTTGACAGTTTGCAGCAACTGATCTCTCTGTGTGATCTTGAAGTATCAGAAACAGTAGTTCAAGGTGGAATTACAGTTCCCAGTGTTCATGCTGTGTCACCAGAAGGTTGTGAAGTGAAAGGATCTCCAAGTTGCACAGGACGGGTCATTGTCATTGCCAGTCTATATTTGTGCCTATCAGATCTGCCATCCCATGTGCCACTCTAGGGTCAGCAGCAGGTGGTGACAGGGTTTACTGTGTATTCTTTGTTTTTTTCTGATGTAATTTTCATGGACTACCACTTCAAGGATTTAACTCCTTTTGAGAAACAATGGTAGTGGAATGTAACGGAAGTTGCACTTTGTCATCTCTTCAGATTGCCTTAAAAGAAACACGGTTCTTGATGTGCAACTTCCCATGGGCACTTCTTAGGAGGCTCTTCTTCAGAATAATTCTATTTCTGAGGTTTCAGCAGCTTTTTAGCAGTTGAAGAAGAGCTCTTTCTGTGATTTTGGTTTGGGGAATGTTTGCCTTTTTCCTGAGATGCTCTTTCCTGCCACACATGTTCTTGCAGTCTTTAAGAAACTTCTTTGTTCATTTTGCTGCTACAGCATCTTCTCATAGAAAAGCCTAGTTTTAAGGTATCTGATGTCCATATAGTATCTCCGTGTAATCTCTGAAGCCTTTATAAATATAATAAATAGTTACTCTACCTAGACTTGTGAGTCATTTGTGCTTCTGTACTCTCAATTCAGTATCACTACTAGATAATCTTTATTGTTGCCTTTTTTTTCCTCATTTACCCAGTGCATTACACTCACATTGTGACGAAGCCTTGGTGCTGAACATACTCAATCTCCAATTTTTTCAACACCTCAGTTACATTTTTTTTTACCTATTCTTTGATGTACCAGGTAATACTAATACATATATTTTACCTTTAATTCCATTAATCTGCTTTCTAATTTATGAATTCAAGCACAAATTCACAATGTACATATTTATATATCTTAAACAACTTTAAGATGCCTTTAAGATTAGCACTTAAAATACTAATTAATGGAATTATTAGCCCACATAATTGCCCTAAAAGTTGTAACAAATCCTTTCTTTGCCATTTTTATATTTTTTGGATTCTGATTTGTGTTTACAACAGAGATTACGTAAGTATTTACACTGTCATAAAATGGAGGTTCTTAACCAAATTGTCAGATATCCCTAAAAGAGGGATCCTGGAAGTATTAATCAACTTGAAAATAGTGCCTCTGGCATCTAAACTTGGTGTCTTTCTATATTTTTTTTAATTTTTTTTTTCACTTCCCTTAAGACTTTTAGAGCTTAGCTGAGGAAATAGTTCAGATTTTAAAATTTAGTGGTCTTACAACTCAGCCTGAGGTTGAAGTTTGTGATTCCCTCTCAAGGTGAATGAAACTTGTTTTGTAGTAACTACGTTGTGCTTTACACAAGAATAATTTTGACATGCAGATGTTTTACTTGTGTTGAATATTTTTAATACATATAACATGTTATTGTAAAGTTTTAATTTAAAATTGTATTATTCTATGTCATGTTTGTTTTTCTGAGATTTAGCCTCACGGGAAGGCTGATACTGAGCTATGGCTGTAAAATCCTTAAGGTAGAGAAGAACCTTCAAAGTTCTATGACATTCTTGGGCTTATTGTCTCAAAATTTCTTGTTTTTTCCAAGAGCAGGGTTGTGTTCATGGGCTGTCTTTAAAAATAGCCAATGGTTTCTTGAACATGAACATTCTTTAATTTTTAGAGAATTTTCTGTTGTTTATAGCTGGGTCAAGGCTTGTTTCCGTCATCTCTCAATCACAGCTTCACAAAATTTCTGCCAGCTAGCGTACAGACCTTTAACTAAGCAACGGTGAAGTTACCAATGAAGGAGTTTTGTTCTTCTGAGCAATATTTGCCAAACGCTTTCCCTAGCAGGTTGAAAAAAGCATGCAATGGAAAATTTGGCTGAAAGTTTTGGAAGCACACAGGCAATTGTACTGACTTGAACTGTCTCCACCACCCATTCAAGATTTATCCATGCAGTGAGTTGAGTGTGTCACATTGTTTTGGTTGTTCTTCTGCAGCTGGTTGTTCTTCTGCAGCTGGTTGTTCATACTTCTTGTGAGAAACCACTGCCTGTTTGGTGCAAGCTTGCCCAGTGTTTCATGGAAGAAAATAAAGTGTGAACTATGTTGACGTGCAGTGGATGAATGTAATGATGAAGCATACTTCAGTTTTTCCACCTGTGGTACAACTGGTTAAGTGTGGAGAAGACAAAAGTCAGAAGATATAATCATACTGGACGTGAGAACTGAAAGTGCATTAGGCCAAGAGGTTCCTAATGTGAGGAACTATTACCAGACTAAAATGAGGTAGTCATAGTTTTAGTTCATGAGATTCTTAATTTACATCAATAACAAAATAAGGGATGAGGAGGAGAACTCACATCAACAGAGAGACTACAGAAGTGACTATGAATGGTATTTCATTTGGGGGATGAGTGGATGAAGAAATTTCAGGAGCCTAAACAGCTGTGGTCACAGATAAGAGATCGATTGGGGGCTGCAATGGCAGAAAAGTAAAGCTTCAAGAATAGGGTGACAACCATGGAGAAACATCATAAAAATAATTGAATGAATAAGGCTTCCAGTTTTTAATATAAACAAAAATCTCAGTCTTAGGTTGTTGACCTTTGTGTCTACACTCAGGTTGCTGTGGAGGGGAAGAGGCAGCAGCCTATGTTTCTCCTCCCTCTCCTGTGGTTGTCCTGTGGTCTGGAGAGGTCTCTTGCCCTCTTCAGCAGAGCTGTGCAGGGTCAGGTCTGTGGCCTGTCCGTAGCATTTTCTGTATCCTGTCCACGACAAGAGACAACACAGGCTTAGCAAAAGCAGATGTATGGAGATGTACGTCATTGGTTATCGGAACCTTAGATACCATCAGGTATCTAGAAATGAACCTGGACTCGTACCATGTGTTTTTAATAATGACCAATGGATCTGTAACCCAGAACTGCTATTTCCACTTTGAAGGCATTTGTGCTTCTGCCCTCCACAACCTCCTATGGCAGCATTCGGGATGCTCTGATCACTCACTACATTGCTTTTAAGAGTATAGGAACATCTTCCTTTTCATATTACTTAGAACACAGGATTTTTTTAGTATATAGACAAGTATGTCAGGAATACTGAAAGACCTTATTGTGGCCTTCCGTAGAATAATTAAGGTTGGAAAAGACCTCTAAGTCCAACCATCAGCCCGACACTACCATGACCACTAGACCACGTACATGTTTGGGTTTTTTTAACACCTCCAGGGATGTGAAGGGGGCATACAAGAAACCTGGGGAGGGACTTTTTACAAGGCCTTGTAGTGCTAGGATGAGGGGTAATGGCTTTAAACTGGGAAGATTTAGATTAGAAATTAGAAAGGAGTTCTTCACTATGAGGGTGATGAGACACTGGAGCAGGTTGCCCAGGGAAGCTGTGGATGCTCCATC
This sequence comes from Brachypteracias leptosomus, assembly GCA_013401335.1. Classification (NCBI taxonomy): domain Eukaryota; kingdom Metazoa; phylum Chordata; class Aves; order Coraciiformes; family Brachypteraciidae; genus Brachypteracias; species Brachypteracias leptosomus. Next base: position 219,106 of record VYZX01006308.1, read on the forward strand.
ACTGGATGTGTACTCAGACTAGGTTTGATGGGGCTTTGAGCAGCTTGGTGTAGTGGGAGGTGTCCCTGCCCATGGCAGGGGCATTGGAACTACATGATCTTCAAGGTCCCTTCCAACCCAAACCATTCTATGAAATCTCAGGAGGCAAGATCTGGGGGGCTCTGTGCTTGTGGCTACTCCTGGCTTCTCTTGCATCCCACCACCACGCACTCCTCTAAAACCATGCACATCCTGCTAAAGCAACCATGCGCTCTGGGAAGATACACCAGAAGCTGTCTCTAAGATATCCTTGAGACATTGAGGAAGTACCTGGTGGGAAGTGTTGGGGGAGAGGCATTCAGGGAACCTAGAGTGGGTTCAGTATGTGATGTAGAAGGAGGCAGATGAGATCGCCCAGGGAAACAAATGAGATTTCCATCTTGGAGCTATTTTAGACTATGTTATTCTCCATGGGGAATTCCCATTTAGCTAAAAATGGTGCTGTTCTTATGGAGTATTTTGGTGAAACTTTGTGATATAATTTTATATTAGAAACTATAGTTAAGCTGTAGAATGTAGAAAATACCACAAGAATTACCCATCTCATCAAGGCTTTTAAAAAGCAGTCACTGTTAGTATTGCGTAAAGGGGAACTGTCAGGGTAGCATGAAGTTAACACAGGAGTTCAGGGACAGCCTTACCACTGATTTTAAGTATTTGTATTAATGGCTTTGAAAAGCCATCTCTGACAAAAGTTGGGAGACGTTGCTACAGGAGAAGAACAAACAGGGCACGAGTGCCAGCTGCCTGTGTCTCTACTGCTTCCTTTCGCATCAGGACTAACATTTGTAACCAGAAAATGAGTAGAAGCTCCTGTCTTACCTTCCTCCCCACTCCCCCACTGGTTTTGGTCAGATTGGGTGCTCAATCTGGCTTGCTGTTATTCATTGCCCGGCTGCGTAACATAAAATGAGCTGGATTTTTTCTATCCAAAGGTGTTTGACTGAGACCATGTCAGGCCAGATGCCTTTTAGAAGGGAGAGAGGTGCCTAAAGCAGGTCTATTGCCTGGCTGGATGGTGATGACTAGAGGCCAGCTAAGTACGATACCTTGCAAGAGCCTCATAACGTGGAGGAAGTCAAGGCAGTGGTGGCAGGATCATGTGCTTGTGGGGATTTGTGGTTACGGAGTGAGTGGAGATGGAGAGAAGAATATTGTGTTATTGTAGTCTGCTGTAAAACAGCTGGGATCTGGGAACACATGTACTTCTGTAAACTTATTTATTTTTTTCCCCTCCCTAACAGGGAAGCAGCTTCACCTTCTAAGTGTATTAAAAACAAAGATTATGATGATGATCAAGTTACAACATTATTTACAGTAAGTGATAGAAGACCTTCACAACCCATAGCATCTGTACTTGTCTTGCTGATGACAACAGTGACTCAACAACAAACTGCCATTGGAACCTCAGCTGCCTGAAAGGACCCAACCTACTTTCAAAAGTATTTTCTTATGTTTCAAAAGAAAGAAAGAAAAACTTGCTGAGGTTTTGAGATTCGTTGGCAGTATCTCTTGCTCTTACAGCACACAGGATTCAGAATATCTCAGACCTTGACAACCAAGAAATGAAAAGTTATGGTACAAGAAAATCCAGGTTTAAATCTTCCCCTGCTGAGCTGGCAGCAGCAACTGAGAATTATTTGCATGCTAAGGTGTAGTTGCTCTGAGTAGCAGAAGAAGTTGAAATATCTAAATGGAGCTGTTGATTGGGTTTAAGGAGATTTATTAAACTCTCCCTGTTTGCCTCACGTACAGTCTTTCTGTGTGTTTATGCTTTGTTTCTACAGTAAATGGGGTCCATTTTCTGTCTGTAAGATGAATAGGAGGTAAACTTGTGGGTTTACTGGTAATCAAAGTACAGAGTTGGTTGTCGTCCAGGGAGGTGGAATTGCAAAAGTGCATTTCTACCTGGATGGGAGAGTATGTGGAAGGCAGAGGCAGGCTCATCCTGGACGTGAACAGTGAGGGGTGATGGACACAAGCTGAAAAAAAGGAGATTCCAATTAGATGTAAAGAAAACTAAATCACCATGAAGGTGGTTCGTCACTGGAGAGATTGTAAAATCTGTGTCTTCAGAGGAGTGTGAGACTTGATCAATCAATGGCCTGAGCATCCTGATCTAGTTGGACCTCCTTTGAGCAAGAGGCTGGACTGGAGACCTCCAGAGGTCCTTTCCAACTGGTGTGTTGTGTGGTTCTAACCTATCATAAATGTAGGTTTTCTGTGTAATAAGTGAAACATGAGGTTGTAGGCCAAGTGCACTGCCCTAGGTCAACATCCATTTAGTATGGGTAACTCCAGCATGCAACTGTGATGACTCCAGTGTTTACAGGCCTCCATGTCTTCTCTGCAGTGATTCATGTGGCTTTATCTCTCTGTAGGTACCTTCTTGTGCTTTGCTTAGGATGAACTACCAAAAGCATCTCATTTCACAGCTCTTTGTATGATGAAGTACATAAGGATTTTAATTCAAATTATAATCAGTACAGCAAGAAAACAGGTTAGTTTTAAGGGGCAGAAACAGACAAAGTGCAGAAAAATAGGACCACTTCCTTCAGTGGTTGAATGTGAAAATGCATAAATCTGGTATCAATTTTGAATAAATAATAAAATTACATTTACACTGTGATAATTCTTTTTTCTTGATCCAACATGTTTGATTTCTTGCCACAACAGCGTTTTCAAATGGCTGGGATTATCTATGGACACAGACATTTATCTAGGTTGTTTTCATACAAAACCATATCATTGTGCATTTATATTGCTCAGCAAAAATGTTTAGAATTGGGTTTTGCTTTGAGTTTTTTGGTTTGGTTATGTTATTTTGTGTATATTTTCATGTTTGCATGTATTTGCTGTACATTGGTTACCAAAATTGGAGGATTTCAGGAAATACCTGGTTTCTAAGAATTTTAGTACCATAGGTTCGTACCTCATGGCGTGTGAGAGCTAGACACAAATATCAAATTTTAGGACCTCAGTACACTCCACTGAAAAGGATGTAACTGGTTGCATGAGGTCACATCTCAAGGTCTGGGTTCAGTTTTGGGCCCCTCACTGCAAGAAGGACATTGATGGGCTGGAGCATGTCTAGAGAAGGGTAACAAAGCTGGGAAAGGGTCTAGTGCACAAGTCATGTGAGGGGCGGCTGAGGAACCTGTGGTTATTGAGCCTGGAGTAAAAGAGGCTCAGGGGAGACCTTTTCGCTCTCAACAACTATCTGAAAGGAGGTTGGAGCAAGGAGGGATCGGTCCCTTCTCACAGGCAACAAGTGATAGGACAAGAGGAAACAGCCTCAATTTGCACCAGGGGAGGTTTAGGTTGGACATCAGGAAAAATTTTTTCACTGAGAGGGTTCTCAAGGCCTGGCCCAGGCTGCCCAGGAATCCCCATCCCTGGATGTGTTTCAAAGCCGTGGAGATGTGGTGCTGAGGGACATGGTTTAGCAGTGGACTTGGTAGAGTAGGGTTATGGTTGGACTTGATGATCTTAAAGGTCTTTTGCAACCTAAATGATTCTGTGATTCTATGACTTATAGCCATGTGGACACTCACTCTGAGGGATTCTAGCCAGATGACTTAGTATTACTATTTCTGGGCTAAAATGGTGGTTTTTCTTACTTACTGAAGGCACCTGAATGTGCTCTTGTTTGGTCTCTTAAAGATATAATGTTACAGAAAGATTAAGAGAAGAGAACAGGCACAGCAAGACACAAGAGCCTACGTAGATCTGAAATTATAAACAATTGAAGAGTGGTCATGATAATGTTGGGTTGATGGTTGGACTTGATGATCTTAGAGGTCTTTTCCAACCTTAATGATTGTATGATAAAAAGGAGCTATCCAGGTTAGTGTAGGGGCTGGTAGCTAGGAATAAAGAGGAAAATGAAGAAAGAGAAGATTAAGGCTGAAAGTGATGAAAGAGCATTCTGCCACAGTAGTGGTTTTTTAGATGACTCTTCCAAAGAAAGCAAAGAAAAATCCGTTCCAGGACAAAGGCCCTTTTTTCTTTTTTTTTTTTTTTCCTATTTCTTTCCTTCAGCTTAACCACTTAACGTAAAATAATCTCATATGGGTATATTAAAGAATGTATTGCATTTTGGAGGGATGACTGCAAATCTCTGCTGCGAGGATGCCTCAGCCCCACGGAGCTGACAGTGCAGCCTCTGCTGCCGGGATCTCACCGTAGGAGGCTCTGATGGTGCCAGCGAGCCGGTGGTGGTGGGGCTATGAGCAGCCTGCGCTTCACCAGGCTTCGGTGGGACCCTGAGGAGAATGGGAGGGGCTGGGTAGCTCAGGATTCAGTTTTAGATAAGTTGTGAAAAGTGAGAGTAAAAACTGGGCTGAAGTGGGTAGAGGCAGAGGGAGGAAGATAAAGAGGTTGTTACTAAGATTTTATAGGAATTTTTTGCTTTTTTTGAAAGTTATAAGTGCTGCTCTTTTATTTACCATCAGCAGGACCTAGATGGCAACTCTACTGATAATTTGTACTATTTAATTTGAGGTTAGAGTCATTCCAAAAGAGCAAGAAGGGAGTATGTATTTGTTGGTTAACAACCACCAACCGGAGGTAAAGAAATAACAAACCCAAGTCCTGAATTTCAACTTTTAAATGGGTTTAATAATGGTATTGTTAAAAATTGTCATCTGTTTTGGCATGGGTGCTCTTAGAAAAGCTTTGGAAAGCTTTTGATGTCTTCTATTTTTAAAAACTTCTAGTATTATCTCCAGTGTCATAAAATTCTTGCAGATCAAAATCTCTTGGTTGTTTAAACAGATGATTTAAACTGGTGTTAGTATCGCTTCCATGAAAAGGATGCTTCACAGTTTTTCCAGCAGCCAAGCCAGTTGGAGAAATTTCTGCCCAGTTCCTCTTGACCATTTATTCCTTCCCCATATGAAGGTTTTCTCCCCTTTATTCCTTGCCCCAGTGAAACTGCTTGTGGAGGTGTGTCTGGGAGCTAATGAAACGGTGCAGATAAAATGATTTTATGTGTGGTTTTATTGGGAGGAGGGAAAATTGGTTGACTGGGTTCTGCAAAATTTCTTCCAGTAGCTTCATTTTTTGTTTCTTTGGGTTTTTTTATATTGCTTTGTTTGTTTGCTGTAAGCCCAATGAATTTCAGTGCCGCAGTTTTCAGTGTGACTCCACAAGTGTTTGTCTCGGCATACAAGGGTGGTTGGAAGTGCTGTAAGAGCTAGGTGGGAAACGCAGCTGAGGACCAAGCAATGATTCGGGAGCGGGCTTGGTACTAGAGGAAAATATCCACACAAAAGTGCCCTTGCATCTGTATTTTTCCCACTTAAGTATATCCAGTCTTCTACATATCCCAAATAACCATTAGGAAGTGATTCAAAATCTGTGCAAATATGCAGCACTTCTAAGAAGCTTTTAAGTGCTGTAGCTGAAGATTAAAGTTGTTTCTACAATTGTTTGAAATTATTAGAGCTCTCAACATCACCTTATTCTCATTTTCAGTAATATATCTTGGGGGTTTTGCCTTTGCCTTCTACTCTTCCCTGAATTTGAGCAGTGTTCCAGCTGAACTCTGAAATCTGACGGTCGCTGCTTCCAGCCCGGTAATGAAGTGAAACTGGAGACTCGCCTGGCTCCAGACCTCTTATGTATTTTCTCCATATTTAAAGAAGAAATGTTATGTGATATTTTGTCTGATGTAGCAAAAATAGTTAAATCCCTCCTTGAGATTTAAAACACAACTTTTCCTTGGGCTCAAATGCCTCCTTGCTGCTCCGAGAGGTTTTTATTAAAATGCAGACACTCCCATCTTTCCCTTTCTTCCAGAGAAACCTATCTTATAAATTATTTCCATAAAACAGCATTTACTACAACTATTGCTTGTGCTGTTAGGCTGTGAAGAGACGAACTGCATACCTGATACGTCTGGATCCTGATGAAGTCAAGCAACACAATCCTTGTAATTCCTCCTGACGACTGTGAAGCAGGGATGTGATGATTACAGTTCTCCTGGGAGAGGCCTTAAAAAATTAACAAGGTCATTTTCTTAACAAAAATTTCCAAACTAGGGAAAAAAGGGAATACTGCTTTTATCTGCTTCTGACTTAATTGTCCATGCGCCTGTTGTGGAGATGTCATTGTGCAATACTGGTGCCAGTAAAGTAGAGAGGTGCCTCTCAAACCCCTGGGACGAATGCGACAGTTTCCCTGAAAGATTTTCTTTTTAGTAAAGATAAGATGGAAAGAGTAATGACAGAGACAAAACTGATAAAGGCAGAACTATCAGAAGGAATGGCAGGCTGAAGCTAGAAGTTGTAAACCTACATTAGATGCATCTTCAGAGCTGGAGAGGCCGTTCAGAAGAAGTTCCTTTAATAGCAGATGATCTTTTCTGGGCAGAGTAATAGAGAGTGCTGAGTTCTTAACGTCTCTTAAATGGACATGTTTGGTAGTGTGAGTCAGGTCAGTCTCCTGAGCTCTGCAAAGCACAGGTAGCCTAAAGAAGCTCGGTATTGCTGGATGTCTGAAGGTCAGATACAGGCTTTGAGAACCCTACAGAAACAAGTACTTCCGCCCCCATGCCCAAGTCCACTTTGTTAGCAGCACAAAATTACAGTTGAACTAAGCTGATTAAAAGGCACAGTAGATTTGTCCCACAGAAACGGTGGTGTTCATCTGGCAGGCAAAGAGATTGGAGGGGAAATGAGGTAGAAAAAAATTAGGAAGTCCATCCAGAATTAGGATTTTCCTTCTTGAAAAAAATGAAAAATAAAGGAAAACCCTACTGAGGGGGTTTTTTATATGCCTAGAAAGTCTGCTTTTCAAGAAGGCAGCCTAGTGAACTGGGAGGAAGTAGGATTATATCTTTTCTTTAACCAAGGAAGGAATACAGGCATAACTTCAAAGAAATTTGCTATTAAAAAAAAAAAATTACATTGCTACATTTGAGCAGTAGTTTAAGCGGTTTCTTAGAGTAGTTTCCAGGTTCCACGGGACTGATCTGTATGTACTGCGCACAGGGTTGAAAAGGGAGATAAATTCCTTTCTGTTCGTAATGCAATCATCTCACAAGGTATCTTTTTATTGAATTAGTCTCACATAACTAAATTGCTCCTGATGCCTTTTGTGGATGCTCCTAAATCATCAGCTAAATAGCAGCTGATCTAAGTTTGGCAAAAGGAAGGAACGAAGTTTTGGGAGATGATATTTGCTGATAGTAATCAGTCAGAATTTGATCCTTGTATACGGTCGTGTTTTAAAAGCATTGTAATTATGGCAGTGCTACAAATCTTATGTTAATGGAGGAGAAAAAAAATGATAATAAATATGGCCCATACTCTGATCTTAAACATTCAGTGGATGTTAGTTGTAGAATGCATAACGTTTCCCTGAATTAAGGCAAATAGGAGGATTAAAAAGATCATTTTGCCAGATTTTTCTAGGATCATTAGAAGGAAAGCAAATACTGGTTTACCTGAACGATTGTTTTCTTCTGTTATTTCCTGTTTAATTCATCCTTTTAATAAATATTCTTTGTCTTTAGAAAAATCTTTTCCTGTGTTCTAGGGAGTCTTTTTCAAAGCAACACTCGGACAATGAGACATGTTGGTATTTAGGGCATGTCCCAAGCTTTCATCTGCTTTTCCTTACCTTTCATGTTTGTTTTTTCCCATTGTTAGAACCCGTGGTGCCTCCTCTTTGGTATCCCCGGCTGCAGCTGGTTGGGTTTTTGTTTCAGGAGGTGGATGGCCTATTTGTCCTGCTCTCTTCCTGACATCAAGGCAAACAGAAAGCAGGTAGAGGAACAGGTATATGTGAACGTAAAGCCTGAAAAAGTGGGTGTCAGGCTTACATATTCGGATACATGCTTTAAGAGCATTTTTATCTTATATAAGAAGCTTCACTAGATTTCAGTTTGATGGTGAACATGGACTGCTAATGTAAAGAAATATTCCTCTGATAAATCTTGTGGGACTTGAGGGCCCTTGTGAATTAATTTGTTTCTAGGAGTTCCAGAAAAAGAGAAATCCTTTGTAAAACTACAGATGTTAAAATACAGAAAAAAAATGCTTCTTGTTCTGGGAAATTATACGCAGTTATTAGCAGTTGAAAATTGAAATTAAAATGCAGAAAAGACTCCTGAAACCTATTAACTATGATTCTAAGATTTCAGAGAAACACTTTTCTGGTTCTTTTTGTTAATAAATAAGATATTTACAAATTCATGGAAATAGCCATGTAGTTTTACTTAAAATTTCCCCAAGCCTTATGGCATAGATGTTAATAGAAGTAAATTACAATGACCAAGAGAACACAGAATAGTGGGGACAGGAGAAAGCCCCTAGTGATGGCAGTATCTGCAACCCGGCAGGATCTCGCCCTTTCAGACTGCTCTGAATGCATCTATCGCACTTGGAAATCCAACTGTTCCATAGGAGCTTTCATTTTAAGTCTTCTACTTAAAATTATTGTGGGGGATTTAGTGCTGCCCTGTTTTGAGTCTCATGTCACACATCAGGAGCTCTCTATATGCATGGACGCACACACTATGGTCCAGCAGCGTTTGCCATCCTATTTTTTGTAGTGTTGTGACCCCATGTGCCTCTCCTTTCATGTTTTTGGGGTTCTGTTAGTTTGGGTTTTTTTCTCTCAGGTGGGAAAGTCATCTGGCACAAGAGGATATTGAACTCTTTAGAGATTCTGGCCAGAGGTAGAAGTAAGACTGTTCTACTGAATCATAGAATTGTTTGGGTTAGAAGAGACCTTTAAGATCAAGTCCAACTGTTAACCCAGCACTGCCAGGCCACCGCTAAACCATGTCCCTCAACACCACATCTCCATGACTCTGAAACCCTTCCAGGGTGGAGACTCTACCACTGCCTTGGGCAGCCTGGGCCAGGCCTTGAGAACCCTTTTAGGAAAGACGTTGTTCCTCATGTCCAACCTGAACCTTCCGTGGTGCAACTTGAGGCTGTTTCCTCTTGTCCTATCACTTGTTCCTTGGGAGAAGAGACCACCCCCCACCTGGCTCCAACCTCCTTTCAAGGAGTTGTCAAGAGTGAGAAGGTCTCCCCTAAGGCTCCTTTTCTCCAGGCTCAACAACCGCAGGTCCCTCAGTTGCTCCTCACAAGACTTTAATGCCACATGTAACGGTGCAGTCAGACATCTGGTGAACTGGATACCTGATATTAAGGCGTGACTCAGCTGAACAGGTAACAGGGGCTCTAGCAATGACCCCATGGCCTTCCCCTTTTGGTACCAGCAGGTATCTTCTGCCTGTTGGCGTTTAAAATGTGGTCTAAAACTATGCGGTTTGTGCTGAATAATTATGCTTCAGCTAAATGAATGGAAAACTACCGTTAAATGGAAATCGTCACAAGATCAGCCAATTAATACAATTTTTCTGCTGCATTTGATTGCCTTTTCTGTTCTTTAAAGAAGACAAAAAATAAAATGAGACATAGCTGAAGAGATGTATTTTTTCTCTTTTGCTGTGTAATCATCACGAATTCATACGTTCATAAATTTACAGCATTTTGTGCTTCTAAATGTTTCCAATTTAATTTGGAGGAGAAGAATATTTCTTTAAAAAATCGAGGCCCAACAGTGTGCCATTTTTTCAGTTTCAGAAGGAATTCTCTGAAGACATGTCAGTGGTTTATCTGCTGTGTAGTGTCCTCTTTTCGGTTTTTGATTCAGTGTCATGATTTTGGGGATTTGGTGTTTGAAAGCACAAGAACATATATTATTTTAAATAGTAAATGTCAGTGTGCAGTTCTCTCAAAATTAACCAAAAATAGAACTTTAGTCCAACTCATAACATCTTCGCAGGCTTTGAAAATGCCAGTATTGATAGGAAATAGCCACTCGGAAAGTAAAGCTTTGTACCTACAATTCTCTAATGCAGTTCCTTCAGACTTTTGTTCTATGTTTAGAAAAATTACTACTATGAAATCTGTTCTCTACAGATTTGTTATAGATGTAGACTGCCCTGAGGCTGTAAAATGCTGTTTGGGTGATAGCAGCAGCCACAAATGGGAGGTGAATGATTTGGAGCCATCTAAACAGCAGAGGCAGAACATTGTGTTATAAAGCACAGAGGTACATGCACAATTATAAATATTTTCCATTTTCTTTCTTCAATCCAGAAATAAACAATAGGTAATGTTCCTAATCCTTTCATTCCATTTTCCTGATTTATGCATTTTTCACATTTTCAGAAGAATTCCAACTGTCTTTGCAGTGTTGTAACCACACGATTACAGTTGACAGAAATCTTGTATTTTGTTTCTAACTGTCGCCGGCATACCAGAAATTTGAGAAGGCCACTAAAAGTCACTCTGCCACAGTTTTCTGTTAGTAAAGCAAGAATTGTCTTCCCATAACTTGGGAAAAGAATTGCATTTGAGAATATGTTTTAGATTGATTTATCTGTTTGGATGAATGGCAATATAGATGCAAAGTGGGGTTTTTTTTGTATATGGAAATTTTAAGAAGGTTGAAACTATCTTAATTTTTGAGAGATTGTTCCAATTTGATGCGTCATCCTCACTGAAAGGTGAGGTAGGTCTGACTGGTCATTTAGTGGCTATTTTAATTAGAATTCAAAAGTGTTTGGGTGAAGTGTGAGTAAATCTCATTACTTTGACAGTGGTTGTTTAGCTACAAAGAGTATACATATAGGAAACCCTACTCACTTCTTTGACCTAGTTTGCTGGGGATAGTAATTGTCTTAGGGCAGTCCTGGGCTTACTTTTCCCCCTGTTTAACTTGGTGAATGAGGAATTCCTCCCACCTCTCATCTTAGTTTCTGGGCTCCTCATAGCAAGAGAAGGCTCTTCTATTGGCATCTGTCCTAACTCCTGGTTCCTACTCTGGCTTCACGTTGGTCTACTCCCTGTCTTCCTCCAGTTCCAGTGGAAGCACTCGGAGTTTTCTGGGTTGTCGTTCCTCTCTGATAAATGAAACCCTATGTTCTTCATCTTCCTATGGCCAGTATAGATCCCGGTGGGGCAGCTTGATTCAAAGACCACTTGAAATGTGAAATAAATTGATGCAAAAGCTTCTCCGTGTTTGGTTGAATGAGTCATAACTTCTGTACTCATGTAAAGCTCTTCAGCTTTAAGAGCATGCTCAGCTATTAAGGTGGTGTCAAATCAGGATTTTTTGGGAGGTTTAGTTTGCGTTTTTTGTGTGTGTGTTTGGTTTGGATTTTTTTCTCTTTGAGTCTGTTCTGCCCCTTACAGAGGCTCAAGTACCGTTTTAATTTCCTAAGATGCAGAACCTAAAGTCCTCTCATGGTCCAGGGTATGGTTGCACATTAGACAATCTCCATGGAAAATTTTGCTTTTGCTAATTGTAGAAGTTACACTGTCTGGCTTGAAAGAGAGATTAACTTCTAAAGTATTTAGAAATAACCTACATAGGAAGGAAATGTAGATACTCATGTGTGGAAGAGAAATGATATATCTTTGTAATGTAGTTTATGTCTCATTGAGGGCTGGGAATTTTCTTCCAGAACTTTTAATAGCACTGGGATTTGACTATATTAAAAAATAAAGTACCAATTCTCTGTATACATAGAGAAAATACTTTTAATTTTATTTTATATATGCTTATGATATTTATATGTACGCACATATGGTTTAGACTTAAATACTGCAAAAAATAAATAAATATATATATATATACAGGCAAGTATCGGTTAGAGAAGCACTGCTGAGAACTGCAAAACCCGGCCTTCGCCAGCATGCTAGTGATAAAACCAGTGAGGCTTCCATACTTGTAGTGGAAACATCTTTTTTTCTAATGCTAATTAGAAAGTTCCATTCAATTGGTGTCAATAAAATGGTGAATAGCAGTTAAAAGCAGGACGAAATTCTTCCTTAGAACAGTATTGAGCAGAGTCATCTGTCAGGCGATCTCATTAATTCTTGCTTGCTCATCTGACGAAAACAAGACAGATTTGGTTTCTTTATCTCTTGCTTAAAACTATTAATCTAAAAAAAACATCGAGGCTGCCTTTTCTGCATTATTGTGGAACAAAAAAAGAAAAACATGTGTTTTTTTCCCCCTCCTGATTCTTTTCCGGTGGTAGCTTTTGCAGCTGAGTTGAATCATCTCGCGGCCGCAGCCTGGGTGCGGATCACGATGGGTTTTGTGCAGTGCTGGTTCCTGGTGCTCTCTCCCTCTTCCCCTGTGCCTATCATGGGCAAGCATCAGGACACCACGTATGGATGTGTTTGCGGGTGTAAAAATAGAATGCTGGAAAGCAAAGATCTCTTCAGTAGAAGAGATCTTTACATTTGCCACCAAAAAAGCATTTAGAAAAGATTTTGAGTTACCCTTGTGTCACTGTACGTAGATGTTCTGTTGTGTACTGAAATTTCTAATGTTTGCTGTGCACATTTATCTTAGTGTGAAATAATCTTCATACAACTATAAGGTTGTGGGTTGGTTTTTTTTCTCACAACTAAGAAAAACATACCTCCCAGCAGCAAATGAGCAATGGAGATTGCAGAGCCTTTGTAGTGTGTCTGTGGTATCGCCTCTCACATGTATTCCCTTATCTAGAAGAAAATTATCTGAGATTTTGCACCTCTCCGAGCTAATGGGTTTCTTTTCATACCTAAACATCTCTATGAAGCTCAGGCATGATTTTCACCTGTGTGATTTAAAGTAGCACAGGTACCTTCATCAAAGTTACTTCTGATTTATGCCTGTGCAGAAGTTTGCTCTTTCAGGAAGCTCATTTGCTGAAACTAGTGCAAATACTTAACTCCCAAGGTTAGAATGTCTTTTGTTTGCGTTTGTGATATTCTCATTAGAAGCAAACCCCCTCAGTGTGGGGTGGGTGTGGGTGTTGTAACTCCCAGACAGTTGGGATATCACAGCTGGAGCTCTGGGCCAGCCCAGAGAAATCCAGTCATGGGGTCAGGGTCTACACTGTATCACTTTCTGCAGTCAACTTATTTTTGTGAAACATTTGAACAATACTTTGTGCTGTTGTGTCGACAATAGCAGCAAATCTACCTTATCCCAAGTCATACAAAAACAGAGTGCAAGAGCTATTTACAGTGGGAACACATGGAAAGCTAATGACGTTAGAAAAACATATTGATCTTTTTGCATAGCTATGCAATCAAAAACGTAGGTTAAAAATAAATCTTATGGTATGACTTAGTAGCATCCACAAGTGCAAAAAAATGTCTAAAAAAATATATTATTTCTCCCCAATGATTTTTGAATAATTACTGTCATGTGTTCACATGGTTTAACTTCTGCAAAGTTGCTGTTTGAGAATAAATTAACAGAAATATATTTGGGATTTAGAAAGTTTCATATCTCAGAAGATACTAAATGTTGAGTTGTATCTACATCAATGTTTTGTCCTCGGTCCAGGAAAAAAATTTAAAAAAAATCAAAACAGATTCTTACATTTGAGCAGAGACATATGTTTTGTGGGTTGGCACCAGACTAGGATGCAGAATCTTGTAGAACCAACTCTCATACTCCAGGATATTTAGAGGAACAACATTCAAAACAAGGTGCTAGAGAATTTAAAAAAATAAAGCCAACACAGGATATAGATTTTCTTTAAGACGGAAAATGTCTGGTTTGAGTCCCTTTATGACTGTCCCTTTATTTCTAGTGCCATGTAACTGTGTCTTTTTTGTGTCGTTGTCAAATGACAGACTCGAATAAGATATTGTAAATAAGATCACGTATTATTAAAAAGAAAATGTTTTAATTTCATTGGTAAATTCTTTTGAAGATTAGATCATAGTGATTCCTTCTGGTTGTCAGTATGGTGATCATCAAATCATATGAAGGTAAAATAACGAAATGCTTGGATGCCCTTCAGCACAATGAGCAGGTCCCAAGAGATTTAGAAGGTTCCCCTGAAACATGGTTTAACACAGAAGAAACTGTGATGCGATGCTCAAACTCCTTCGAGAAGGCTTAGAGGTTTTGGGAACAAAATTAATGATACCCTCACAATTACTACAGTTCTTGTGTATAAGAGAGAAAGATGATTAAATCTGATCAGAAATAACATCTGAAATGAGAGCAGAGCTTTAGTATCTGGATTTGGGTTGTGCAGTTCAGTGCCAACAAGAAAAGAAAATACCATTTATTAACACAAAAGGCAAAGTGAGAATGATTTACTTGTCAGGAAAAAAAAAAAATCTTTTTAGTGGCACTTAAAAAATCTGAGGAGATTTGGGTATGATTCAACTTCTTAAGAAAATTGAATGTGAAGTCTGAAGGGCGATTGATAGAAAGCCTCAGCACCCAATTACATGTACAGAACCACTTTTAGGGAAAACAAGTCTCCAGCTTTGAGCCACTTTCAAGAATAATTGTTTAAAACGGCCCAATGAAACGTTGCATTCATTTCCCCGTAGTTGCTCCATGTTATGTGTTCTGCCTATAAAACCAACGTGTTTTACTCTGATTCTCAGTGCATCTTTGAGGTGTGCTCACTGGTTTGTAACCACTGAGAAGCATCCTCCATCATGAACTTACAAAACAAATTTGGTGATGGATTCTGCTTTGGCTGCCGTACCAGTTTATCCCTCTGACTTTATTTGCTTGGCACATAAATCAAGTACAGTCCAGCCAAAGCCAAGCGTGGCAAACAGAAGCAGCGTATGTCGTGACTGCACAAGGTGTAGCCCTGTTGAACTGAGGGTGATTGTTTTGGGTTTGATGTTCTCATGGCCATACCTTAATTCAGCAACATTTGATGGCTTAGATTGGTGTGTTCAGTGACTTTGAGCAGCCTATCAGCAGAACTTGTTTGCCTGTTTGTTTCACCAACTACTTCTGTGTGCTTCAAGCTATTTTGTTAGCCTTAGATTATTGGAAACACTTTTTTCCATTTCTCTCACCCCTGTCTCGAACCATATCGAACATCTCGTAGGACAAGAGGTAGTGGGTTCAAATTGGAAGAGTGGAGATTTTGATTAGAAATTAGAAAGAAGTTCTTCACTGTGAGGGTGGTGAGACACTGGCATGGGTTACCCAAGGAAGCTGTGGGTGCTCCATCTCTGGAAGTATTCAAGACTTGCTTTGAGCAACCTGGTCTAGTGAGAGGTGTCCCTGCCCATGGCAGGGGTGTTGGAACTGGATGATCTTTAAGGTCCCTTTCAGACCAAACCATTCTATGGTTCTGTGATATCTGAAAATGCTAGGGTAGCATTGCTTTCAGTTTCTACATGGCAACTTTTAATACTTCAATAGGGTCATTTTGTATCTGGAATTTTTTCCCCACGCCAATCCATCAGCTCTCAGCTTGGCAAGCATCAATGCACAGTGTATGTCCAATTTCTTTGGCAGATTTTTCATTAGAAAATGAAATGAAATGACTTAGGGCCCTTATCAAACTTTCTGTGTCATGTTACACAACTGTGCTTTGAAGTTCCTTCATTAAGGAAGTGTTCTCCAGAGCAGAGAAAGTCAGAACATTCTGAACATCAGGAAACATCTTTTTACTGTGAGGATGGTTGATCAGTGGACTGGTTGCTCAGAGAGACTGTGGAGCCTCCACCCATGGAGATGTTCAAAGTCCAAGAGGAGACAGCCTGGGGTCACCAGCTCTAGGTTGCCTTGCTTTAGCAAGCAGAGTGGACCAAACATTCTCCAGAGGTTCCTGGCAACCTTAATTACTCTGTGGAAATCAAACAAGTGATTTCTCTCTCAATGAAAGAAGTTGAGACCTGAAAAAACCCAAAATTGTAGCTATTGAGCATTTTAGCAGAAGATGATTCCAAGGGAAATATCTACATAGACTAGTTCATTTGATGGTGACTTTACCATGGGCATAGTATTTTTTTTTTTAATTTATCTTTCCACAGTTACAGTATTGAAATATGAAAACACCATTAATAAATTATTATGATTATGGTTATACTGTTGAATAGTGTGGGGTTTTTTAAAACCATAACTGGCATTTTTAGGGATGTTTCATTAAAGTGACCTTTACTTTGGCTTTTCAGAGATTAGGGAGGTGGTTTAACTTTTCATGATCTATTAGTGTTTATAGTATAGCAGATTTCAATACTAATTTGTAATTTTATTTGTCTTTTCTAATCCTTAATTCATGGGATGATGGCTACTGTTGTTATTTTGGTGTGATAACAGTGACGTTCCCAAGTTTGCTGTATTTAGTCTTAAATATGTTCCTGCAGAGTAATTATTGAGTAGATAAATGCCTTCCACTGTAATGAATCTGGTGCTTGTCTGTTTTTAACAGAAGCTAATAAATTCATGTAGCGTATGAAGTGCATAATTTTACTTTGTGCCTTCTTAATAAATGAAGAATTAAAAAAAAAAAAAAAGTTAATCTAGCTCTGACTAACCTGGCTTTGTGGTGTTTTTCTTCAGATCCTTATTGACGATGGTGATCATTGGAGGCATAAATATTGAAGAATTTATCATTTACAGACAAGATCTTTGAAATCTGTTTCCTTCAGACAGCAAAGGTAAATAAAATAACCTGTTTTGCATTTGTATATAAGTAATAAGATAGTTTTTGGCTTCAAAAATACCCAAAATTGAAGAGCAGCTGAAGTTCAGGAGCCTGACTCAAATTCCAAAAGTTTTAACTTTTTTTAGTAAGTGTATTGAACAATAAGCTATATGGAATGAACTTGTTTGCTTTCTCTTCTTTTAATGGCAAGAATATGAGTCCTTAGCTTGTTTTTTTCTGCATTTAATATTATTCCTTATTCTTGCTTTCTCATGAGTTTTTCAGACTACAGATCATTTGCAATATCCATTTGTGATACTGATGAGAACCAGGAATACCTTGGGATGTATTAGAAAGGGTGTGGTTAGTAGGTCGAGAGAGGTTCTACTTCCCCTCTACTCTGTCCTGGTGAGACCACATCTGGAATATTTTGTCCAGTTCTGGGCCCCTCAGTTCAAGAAGGACAGGGAACTACTCAAAAGAGTCAAGCGTAGAGCCATGAAGATGATTAAGGGAGTGGAACATCTCCCTTATAAGGAAAGGCTGAGGGAGATGGGTCTCTTTAACTTGGAGAAGAGGAGACTGAGGGATGACCTCATTAATGTTTATAAATACGTAAAGGGCAAATGTCATGAGGATGGAGCCAGGCTCTTCTCAGTGATGGCCAATGATAGGACAAGGGGCAACGAGTGCAAGCTGGAGCATAAGAGGTTCCACAAAAAAAAAAAGGAAAAACTTTTTCGTTGTGAGGGTGGTGGAGCACTGGACCAGGCTGCCCAGAAGGGTTGTGGAGTCTCCTTCTCTGGAAACATTTAAAACCCACCTAGATGTGTTCCTGTGTGACTTGCTCTAGGTGGTCCTGCTCTGGCAGTGGGGTTGGACTAGATGATCTTTCGAGGTCCATTCCAACCCTTAATGTTCCATGATTCTGTGATATGTTAAAATGTGATGTATAGTTGGGCACGGGGATTACTATCCACAAAATTATGTGGGAAAAAATAGCCAGCAACACAGAGTAATATAGTGGCCAGTCTCTTGAAGATTTCTATAGACATTTAGAAATGTGACTTCTTTTTAATTGCAGATTAGAGTCCCAAATCTGATGTGTGCTCTGCTTATAGTATTTATTTTGAGTGTGTGGGCTTTTGATCGAAATAAACTTTAGATATTCAGAAGAGTTTGGGGAGGGGTTATTTTTTCTGTTTTGAAGCTAACTCCGTAAAACACTCTGGGTAATATGGGAAGAATTCTTTCTGTTAAGGAAATAGAGCTAATTTCCCCACTCATTATCTGCTGTTAATTTAATGTGTGGCAATATCTGAAATTTAGTGATGATTATGTGGCAGTAGATTTTTGGTTAGCTGTACAGCTCATCTATGAGCAAACCAATTAAGACATAATTTTGGAATATAATTGGACTCCTAATGGGGCACTTTAATTCCCTAGAAATTCACATATTTGCTTTTCTTTGTTTTAGTAGACAGGTCCAACATGAGGGTACAGCTTCATTGCTGAACTTCTGAATACAGCAACTTCAGATGAGACTTGTCAAAGTGAAGCATGTAAAAAGCTGTTGAAAAAGAGGATTGATAAGTTCATGAATCAGCTCCTTAGATCTCAAATCTGAACTCTGAATAGCTTTCCTTAGCTGTTGGAGAACAAAACTTTTCTCAGAAACCCCTTTTTTGGGGGTTTTATCAGCAAGGGCACTAAAACCTTGCATTACTCGTGTATCACCATATGCAGTGGATGCTGGTGGGTGAATCTTGGCTGACCCAGCCCTGGTTCCATTGGGCTTTGCATCGTTCTAGGTTTTGTCAGCTCCCAGGCAATGCTGTAAGAGAACAGCAGATGGGAAAGAGTTAAAAAGTGCAGCACGCGTAATTGACTTACGTGACCTAAAATAAGGAAACAAACAGTAGCTGTTTGTTAGAGGAAAGCTCAAATTAAGAAAGAAATGAAGGCAGTTCTCTTTTCTTTTTTTCCTTTTTGGCCCCTAAAACGGAAGACCCTTTTCATTTAGAAGATAAATACCACTGAGCTGAGAGAGGTTATTTATATCTCTGCCATGTTGAGATTAAATTTGGGGGTTTGTTTTGTTGTTCATATTTTCTTCAAGGATAGACCTTTGCGTATGTTTTTATTGGTTCTAAAATGGGGACCTACAACATTTAGTAAAGGAAAACCAAATGTTTAAGGGGAATAATTACCAAAGTTTGCATTTGGGTTAAGAAGAAACAGTTTTTCTATGTGAAAAACTGGGACAGGGAAAGTGTTTCTTTCTGTAAGGTCAATGTTGTACTGGTTATTTCTTAAAGTTTTAATATGTACATGTGGATAAACCTCAGAATGTTTCTACAAAATCCCAGAAAAAAATTAGCTCTCGTTCTCAGCATCTTAGCTTCTATTTTGCACTGGTTTTGTCTACTGATACTAAAATGTTCACAGCTGTATAGGTATGTGCAGACACTGTTTCTTTTCCATTTGATCTATTTTTAAATGCAAGGGCTTTTTGTATTTAATACGCATTACGGTGCTTGCAGTCTAATACTTCAAAACCTTAGTGACCTTGGTTCACCCACTTGTACCTTGTCCATTATCATGCAGTCTTTAATTATACGATAACATGCTATTTTTCTCCATAGAAGGAAATCCATGCATGAAATAGGTGACATTTAATCAGTATATGCAGCTATCTAGTATTTTTGATTGTTCAGTGTATGGTTCCAGATCTTCTATACTATATAATTTTAAGATCTTGCTTTGCACATAGAACTAGGAATCTGCCTTTCTGCGTTACTGTACCTTTTAGCAACAGGTTTTCTCTAAGACTTTCTGTCAAAACCACGTCTCTGAAGCTTAGGTTAGGAATTGAAGGGATTGTTGGCTGAGACATTGTATTTTGCAGTGATGATTTCATTCTCTTTGGTTCTCAGTTTCACATTCTGCCATTCTTACTTCCATCCTAGTCCCATGTATGCCTCATGTCCTGCATCTCTGTTTTCATTCTCCCTCATCCAAATAATTTCTAATGTCACGCAGTTTCTATTTCAAGTTCTTTATCCATTCTCGCACAGTACTGGTCTTCCCTCATTTCACTTGCTCTCCAGAACTGCAGTTCTATTCTGGCTCCAGCACTGCACCCCTTTTTCTCAGGGTGAGTCTGCACAGATGGGTATTGAAGGTTGCACATCGTTCTACCCATGATCTGAGAGTCAACCTTGGTATAACAGCCCTGGAGCTGCTTCAGGGTGATGGTGAGGTGCTACGGCAGAGCTGAGCCTGCCTGGGCTCTGCCAGGGAGGTCACACACAACCGTGATGCAAAGAGCAGCCGTCTGCCAAATGCTGCCCAGGCTGTATATGTGGGGATTTTGCATATCCAAAACTGTATGTTTCAAAACCTCTTTAAATTGTGTATTGGAAAACAGTTTGGAATTTATGGGTATTTTCAATACACATATAGCAGTTCTAGCATGAACACTGTGGATTTTCCTTGAGATGGCACTTATTGATTTGTGTTATTTATTTCAGTGTGTGAAAGAAACCAGAATGATGCAAGTCCTCCTGATATTTTTTCTTGTTAATCACTTAGAAGGCTGCAAAAATATCTCAGAGAAGTACAGCATTAATAAAATAGAAAACTGGCTATCTTGAGGAGGATGAGTGAGGTTTACATCTGTTTCTTGTGTTTTATCTTTTTAAACAGCACATGGAAAATTCTGGTAGCTAGATGGAATTTTATACTGTGCAGTAAAATGCTAGACATGTTTAGTCCCCTGTGCCATTTCCAGCTGTAAGCCATGGAGTCTTTGAGAACTTTCTGAACTGCGTAATTCTGGGGCTCATGATAGATAGCAGCACAAAATTGGGCCTCTCACTATCCAAACTTCAGAATTTATAAGGCTGTTTAATTAAACTGAAGTATATAACAAATGACTTGGCGCTGCATATACAGGGCTTCTCTAAATAGTTTGTCTTCGCTGTGTCATTCCTAATGTTTTGATTGTAGTTATTCTAAGACAGAGAAGGAGCAGTGTGGTGTTGCATCATTTTTCTCCCGAAAGCAGCCTGCTGGCTGGATTGACGGACGACTTTTCCTGAATTGTCATTAAAACCAAGGAGCCCAATTGTCTTTTCTGAAGCCCTAATGTTTTTCTGAGAACAGTCAATTTTCTGTCTCACTCTCATCTTTTAGTATCAAAGGGTTGTTTTTCTGTGAAATCCCAAGTTCCTTTCTCTAATGCAAGATCTAAACTAATTCTACCTTGTTAAATTTAATAAGAGAAACCTACTTGATTTGGAGGTTACTTTTACAGAAATTATCTAGAAGATTTTTTTGGGAAAAAAAAGATATTCCTATAATGTTGTTCTACAATATCACTTCTTTTAGGTACATTTTAGAGCCAAATCTCAGAGTATATTTTAAATATAATAGTTTTGATAGGTCAATTCTCTGCTTTAGCAGAAAATCTTGTACCTCTTCTGCCAAGTTTTCCACATTTCACCAGAGCAAGGAGTTTGTTTGCAATAGTCCCCATTTCTTTTCCAGCTGGTCCTTCTGAAACAATTTTCAAATAAAATATGGGCTGACGTTTTGAACATTTTCTGGAAGCAGATACTGTAAATAAATACTGCAAACTACAGGGGCTTTCCATTTTGAAAAATTGGAACAGCGGGCACCCTGAACAAAAGTAAATATTCCCAACACTTTTTTATTGTTACCAGATTCATCAAGCTCGGTGGTTTAATTGTAATTTCAAAGTTAAATATTTAAGTAATACAAAAATTTCTGATACTGCAGTGCATCTCTCTTTAAAATTAATAACATTGTAGCAAAACTTGTTAAAATTCATTATTTTAATGTATAATTTTTCTTAGCAAAGCTAGGCATACGTGCACACAGCTTCTGAATTAGTTGCCTAAGATTTGGCTTCATATAATCACAGCAACCTGGATATCTCCAGAAAGTTTGGGGGTTTTTTTTATTATTTCAGTCCATGATGTTAGAAAGTTTTACAAATATCCTTCTGTTTTCCTGGAATGCATCAAGACTTTTCTGTGAAGTAAGAGCCACATCAACTCTGTTTTTCCTTAAAGAGGTATGGTTTAAAATAACAGATAAGAGCTACTGTTGTCATTTGTTAATTACACAAAATATCTGAAGGAAGAATACAGATAGAATGTAGTATCTAAGGTCAACTGAATTACTCTTTTCTGTTATACCACCAAACCGAATTCAGATCTTCAATTTTTATTTTCATAATTCCTCCTGAAAAAGCAGCGTTCTGAAAAGAAGCTCAAGGGTACCAAGTAATGAAAACCTAAGAAACAGTTGTTTTTCTTTACATAAAGGTGGTCTGAAGGGTTGTGGAGGTGGGGTTTGGTTTTTTTTTTCCATTTTGCTATTGAGTTTTGCTTTATTTTCCCCATGCTGTAAATTCACATCCTTGGAGGCCCACTATCATGATGAAAATCTATTGAAATGGTTAAGGAAAATGAAAACACAAACAAAAAGAGAGTGTCTGTGCTGTGGTTCATCAGCCAGGGATTGGTTTGGATTAGCTGGTGCTGGTGATTCTGACCACTGGGTGCTTATCCCAAGTATGAGTGTCCCCACAGCAAAGACCCAGCCGAGTTGGCCTTTCTCCTTGTTCCTGTCCTCATTATAACGTGCAGGGAGAGGGTGCAGGAGCTTTCCTTGGCTCTATGTCAAACTGTTTACAGTCATCTCCAGTTAAGCAAGAGTTTGGTTCTCTGAAGGGACTGGTGGGAAGGGACGAATCCTTGGCACTCTCACAGCTTTGCCTACAGCTCTGGTTTGAAGTTGGCATATTCAGCTTGGATCACCAGCATTTATCCACATCTGATCTGGCCTTGTACCACCAGGAGCCACAATTCATGTATTCTAAGTAGAGCCACAACAGCTTTCCTGCAATGAGAAATAAGAGTTTAAAACTAACCAAATTGTTGCTTTTGTTTGTTTATCTTTGAAAAAGACATCCTTTTTCAGATTCTTAACTGGCCTCTGTCAGTACATCTCTGCTGAAGGGAGATCCCTACTCCAGTCAGTCTCTGCCAATCCTGCTCAGTAAATCTCAAACATATTTGTCCCTTCTCCTAGAAGGATCCCAGTTCAGTGAAACACTTTTAATTTAAAACTTCTGATGCTTTTAAATTCAAGCTCTAAAGAGCCATTCTTCCTCTGAAAACCTGTGGTGATACTCCAGAGTTGTCATTGAAAACAGGATGTTTTTCTTTACTGTTTTCCACATTCCTAAAAGATATTAGTGAGAGGTAAGATTTTCACCAAGATGGTTCAGTAATTGCCACAGTTGGCTTTAACTTAGTCTCCCAAACTAAGTTTACATCACTTCAAAGGATTCATTAAATTTCTTTTGGTTTTTATCCTCGGTGTAAGAAAGTTTATAGGTACAATTCTGAGAGTGGGGACAAAAATACTTGAGCTAAGGAAAAGTGTAAGTGAACTAAAATTTCCATTTGTAACCTATCATACGACGTCAAAATATCTCATCTCTTTTCATCAGCTCCATCCATCTGTTGAGTCTTTAATACAGGAACTAAAACTATTCTAAAACTGGGACATAGATTCTAGCATGAATTTTCCACAGTAACTGTCAAGTCTTTGAGATGCATATTGTTTAGATGTTAGAAAATAAAATGATATTGGTTTTATATTATTAATGCATAATACCTGGCAGTGCTGGGTTAATGGTTCAACTCAATCTTAAAGGGGTCTTCCAGCCAAACCAGTTCTTTGGTTCTGTGAGTGGCAGTGTTCATTGTTGAATCTCATGTGTGACTTGATAGTAGTTTATGAGAAGGTAGCTACATGATAGAATTCTCATTTAATTGCTGTTATGATCAAGGGAACAGGAAATGGAGAAGGAAATCTGGCCACAGTAAAAGCAGAATAACAAAAACTGTGTAATTTATACTATGTGTATTATAATGCCTATAATTTAACCTCATCAAAATTATTCTAACACAGCATTTTTGCTTATTCTGCTCATTCTTGTTTGCAAGTTTTATACATTTTCTAATGTAGACATTCATGGTGGTTCAGGTATATGTTTTTTTTCCTTGAATTTTCTTTTTATCTCCAGCAGAGCTTGAGTACTTGAGTGACAGCAAGTGACATTTTCCTAGGGTAGATTCTGTAGGCAAATGAACAGCTGACAGTAAGCATAATGGCAGCCTGGAATAGTCTGACATGTAGGTGCTCTGGCTGGAAGACACTCATTGTCTTGGATGAAGTTCTCATATAGTAACTTTCAGTTTATATAGTATTCTCATAGTATAGAATTAAATATATACCCATGACATGCGTTTCAGATACACTCTTTTTTTACACAATTCCAGCTCTTGAAGAAGAAATAATATTGTATAGTCTGAAAGGACATTCAGCACATAGATATATTGGCATCAAAGTCCTTGGCTTTTGCATTCCATAGGTGTGACAGAGTGCTGCATCTTCCAAAGTGGGTAAATACACTTTATGGCTTTATGTCCCGGTACAACGTCTCTGTAATTTGTCAAGAGCACCACAAAATAAAGGTATTGATTTTTTTTTTTTTTTGAAAGTAGGTGGGAGCACTCAGTTCTTAGTTGCATGCCACTCTATGTTCTGGAGAATAAGTCTTATGAGGAGCAGCTGAGGGAACTGGTGCTGTTTAGTCTGAAGAAAAGGAGACTCAGGGGAGACCTTCTCACTCTCAACAACTATCTGAAAGGAGTTTGGAACCAGGTGGGGTCGGTCTCTTCTCACAAGTAAAAAGTGCTAGGACAAGAGGAAACAGCCTCAAGTTGTGCGAGGGGAGGTTTAGGTTGGCCATGAGGAAAATTTTTTTTTTTCACTGAAAGGATTGTCAGGGCCTTGCCCAGGCTGCCCAGGGCAGTGGTTGAATTACCATCCCTGGAAGAGTTTCAAAGCTGTGTAGATGAGGTGCTGAGGGACATGATTTAGCAACAGACTTGGTAGGGTAGGGTTATGGTTGGACTTGATAATCTTAAAGATCTTTTCCAACCTAAATGATTCTATGACTTCCAAACCCTAAATACTCATTTCAAGCAATCTTGGTAAAGTTATCAAGTACCTTGTGTGTGGCATGAAATTTTACAGCTGGAGAAAGTAGGAAAACTTTCTCAGATTAAAGTTTAATGGCAGTATTTCCATTGACTTGCAGAAGATATCTTCTGCTAGCTGAAAAATATGATGAATTCAACTTTAACTTAGATGATACTAGTATATTATTTTATATGTGTGGAAGATTGATGGGTAGATAATTTTCTCAAATACCATTCTAACTGTTATAACATCATTTAAAGCATTGAAATCTTAGTAAACTGTCTTTAACTGTTATGTCAACAGAAATTACTGCATGTGCCTCCATTAAGTTAATACCTATTAAAGTTGGTTGTGATCTTTGGAAAACAATTATTTAAAACCAATACTGTGGAAATTATTTTTCTAGCATCTATTTGATGCTCGAGGAAAGCAAAGGGGCATTTTCAATCAGCAATTGCTGATTTAGATGATATTACTGAAAAAATACCAGATTACCAATTTTTTAGCTGATTTTGCCATCTGTCAGGAGTAATATTAAGACTGTGGATAGCCCTGATACTTTATCTGCATACCTGAAATCCTGTAAAACCAGTTGATTTGCAAGTTCAAAGATTGAGAAGGGTAAAAACCGAGCCAGGCACCTTTCTCAGCAGGATGATATAAAATTTGGTGGTTATTACCAAATGTGTTTCCATAATTGAGTTGATTTTGTCTGTTTGCTTCATACTTAGACTTCTTCTTACTATCTTTTCAGTAGATATTATTATGAAGTAGTAGTACATACAGAAAAATGATGATTTTCCTGATTTTTCTTAAATTGGGTTTTTTTGGTGATCTAAAATGTGAAATACATTTCAAATCTCTAAAAATAAGTACGCTATTTCAAATGACAAAAAAAAACCAAAACACCACCTTTTCCCTACCTGTTTAAGATGATGGGAGTACCATCCTAAACACATCTACTTTTATTTACTCCCTTTCCTTAAAAAAAAAAAAAAAAAAAGATCCTTATGGTCACAATACGAGGAGAATATTGACATTTTATTTTGGTAGTACAAAAGATCTTATAAAACGGCTTTTTTGCCCTCCTAGGACATAAGAAAGATCTTTCTAGGTTCTTAGTAAAATGAGTCGCTGCTTTAGGATGGCCTACTGGTACATTTTACCGAAAAGCTTGTAATTCCCAGTTTAACTGAAGAAAAATAAGTTAAATGTCCACTGTAACAACTCTGTGAGACTCCATCACTCAGCTGTAAGCTACGGCACCTTGAAACCCTCTCACTCATGGCAAGGACAAGTCACTGGTTTCACACAGATGTTTCCAAGTGAGGTTGGACACCCTCAGATTAGATTATCATGATTGTCCCATCTAAACATACAAAATTGCACATTCTTGATGAATAGTTTTGATTTGGGCTACAGGAATGCACCACTAAAATTTCATCTGAAACAGTAAAAGCTGGTTTATAATTACCAATGAACCCGGCTGGCTGCAGCTGCAGGGAGGGAGCGGTGGGGAACAAGCTGCTGAGGTTGAAGCAGCAAGGTCCAGAGATGGAGACCACACAGTGTATCAGACAGTACTCGTTTGGGAAGCAGGGTGAAGGGTGACAAGCTGCGTTTCCCATACCTACTGCTGGTGTCCCCAGTGAGGCAGACTCCATGAATGCATATGGAGCACACAGGGTTGTGTAGAGTTGTGTTTAAGTACTTCCGCAGAAGGAGTGAAGCGCAGCTGATGACACAATGCTGTCAAACTGGAAATATTTGTAAAAGCATATCTTTGAGTGAAGGTGGGAGTGGTACCTCCACTTGGACGTAGATTCTTCAGTTGTGTCTTCCATCTCTGTATCTACTCTGCTTATCATAGAATCATTTAGGTTGGAAAAGACCTTAAGATCATCGAGTCCAACCATAACCCTACTCTGCCAAGTCCGCTGCTAAACCTTGTCCTTCAGCACCACATCTACGTGGGTTTTAAACACATCCAAGGATGGTGATGCAACTACTGCCCTGGGCAGCCTGGTCCAGGCCTTGGCAACCCTTTCAGTGAAAAAACCTTTTTTCCCCGTGTCCAACCTAAGCCTCTCCTGGCACAACTTGAGGTCATTTCCTCTTATCCCATCACTTGTTCTTTTGGAAAAGAGGCCAACCCCACCTTGTTCCAGACTCCTTTCAGGGAGTTGTTGAGAGCGAGAAGGTCTCCCCTGAGACCCCTTTTTTCCAGGCTCAATAATCTGAATTCCCTCAGATGCTCCTCACAAGACTTGTGCTCAAGACCCTTCACCAGTTTTGTTGCACTTGTCTGGACACACTCCAGCACCTTGATGTCTTTCTTGGAGTGAGAGGACCAAAACTGAACTGTGTTCAGTACTTGCTGTGTGATTTTACTTTCCTGTCCAAGACAGGTCCTTTTTTTTCTAAGCATCTAAGGGAGAGTAAGGGCATTAGAAACCCAAAGGCCATAAGCGACCCAAGTGACTGCTTTCTGGCTTCTTTCACTGTGCAGACTATCGCTTTTTGCAGTACCTGGATTAAAGCTTATCTATTTGAAAGCTACCTGATCTTGTTTCAAAACCTGGAAGTGACAGGGAGCTCACCATTTCACCTAGAAAATTGTTTCCATATTTAATTACCTGCAATAGTAAGAAATTGCATTTTATATAAAGTTAATAGAAACATAGAATGGTTCTGGTTGGAAGAGACCTTTCAGATTGTTGAATCCAGCTGTTAACTCAGCACTGCCAGGTCACTACTAAACCATGTCCCTCAGCACCACATCTACACAGCTTTGAAACCCTCCAGGGATAATACTGCTCTACCTTTCATCTGGAGGGACTTAAAACATTTTCTCAGTGTTTATACAGACCGAATCTTTCATAATTCTCTTGTTGCTTGTTGTTCCAGCATGGGATCCTTTCCTCATCTCCCATAGCTGTACACATGCTTTAGCATTTTCTTGCACTATTTGCAAAAAGAAAAAATGGTGCAGATCAGGAAAGGTTTGCAAAAGCCATTGGTGTGGAAATCATCTGCCAACCAGCGTGTGAAGAACCACAGCCCAGCACAGTCTGGGCTCTCCACCATTATATTGATACCAAGTTTGCAGCTCTACTACTGCTGTGCCTTATTGCTTTATCCCCTGAATCGCTGATAGAAACAATGTGGAACTTACAGGTTTTTTTGGAAGCTAAAACATTTCTTAAGGCTGATGCTGCCCCAAATATGTAGTTAAACACAAAATCCTGTGGTAGAGAAAAATCTCATTGCTGTGTATTTAGAGCCTCTGCTCCAGATACTGACTTACACAGAATCCCTCAGTGCTCTGTGGTTGGCATGGTCCATCCTTTCCTGTTACAGAGCTGCTTCTGTAGAAACAGCTAAAGCCATAAGTGAGGTTTGGGTTGAGGTCAAGGGGATTACATTTTTGACTGGAAGGAAAGAAGGGTCTGACTTCCTCTTCCACAATCCATTCCTAAATCCAGAACTTAAGAATTTAAGAAGCTAAAACCAGTTTAGCCCCTCAACTTGGGAACTGAACTTGCTGGCAAGTGGGCTGGAGGGAAGGAGGCAAGGAGGGGTTGCAGGGGCTATAAGTTCTTCCTTAGGTGCTGGAACAGCAGGACTGTGTCCTGTTGAGTAAGTTTTAGCTTAGATTATAGTAATAGGATCTATTCACTGAAAAGGGGAGGAGGAAAATCCAAACCACAAAGTACCAAAGATCTACTGGACTGACACAAAAGAGAATCGTTTAATAGAAAGAAATATAGATTTATAAAACATGAATCTAGGATTGAACTATATGTTTTAGCATTAAACAAAAAGTGATCATATAGTGATGATTAAAAGGTGATTTTCAAGCAGACACATTTGAGGATATAGGGATTTTTCATGTGCAGTTGCTGACATCTGAGTTAGGTCCTGGCTTGTGGAAGCTGGTGCAGAACTGAAAAAGTGCTGTACTGGTTGGAGTGTGGTTCACTGCTGCATTCTGTGTAGGCACCTTGTTCAAAATACCTGTCCCTTCTGCTGGATTTGTCACATTTCCATATTTTTGCAGTGTGTTTTGTAATAGGAGCTCTAGGCTAGAGATTTCATATCAGTTAAATTTTTTCTTATCTGTCCTTCAATTCATGGAATATTTTGTCCCGTTTAAAAACTGTTCATTGGCAACATTAAGGAACGCTGCCTGAACACTGAAGCCATCTCTGTCATTTGCTTCCTTGATTCTTTTGCTCTAATAAAAGGTAAGAAGTAACAATTTTGGAGGTACATTGAAAATGTTTCTAATGGGGTTGTCTTGTGAAGGTTTTCTAGAGAAAATAAACGTGGATTATTTTTTTAGTAGATTTTTCCACAACTTGTGCAACTTGATGATTTAAGTTCAATAAATTGCCAGATTCAGGGTTTGGCCAACAAATGTAAACAGTGGGGCAGCCTCTAACACATCCAGATTTGTCCAAATCTATGTTGTACACATTTGTCGTGTGCTCCTCAAAGTCCCTTTTCTGTGTCTGCTGAGGAGCTCTCCAGAAATTGGTGTCTGACCATGCAGGTGCCCACACGAGATCTTTAAAGTCGACAGAGTCCTGTGGCCCTGGGTACTTAAAGCACATGTTTAGAGGTGGGTTCCACCCCTCCCTCCCGGACCAGCCACCCCTATGGAAGCAGCGTTTCCTGAGCTTCTCCTTGTCTACTGCAGTTCAAGGCTTGACAGTAAAGCAAAGTGCAGAAATATTTCTGAATGCTGTGTTAATACTTTCAAGACTTGGAAGCAAAAGAGTACAATAAAACCCCCAGCCTAATCTGTGCTTCTGAAGAAAATATGCTAAAATAGCTAAAAACGTGGTACACCTTCAAGGCAGTCTTTGAACATTAGAAGAACTTGTATTTTATCTAATTTTCACTCACCTCACCCTCAAATATGTGGTCTTGACATAGTTTCAAATGCAAATGTTGGTGACCTGTAGAGCTTGTATACTTTTTACCTTCAACATGTCATAACTACGTAACAAAGTGATAGGGCTAGCTGCCTACCTCATTAGGTTGATTTAATTTTTTAACAGTCCGCTTTCGATAGATTTCACATATGGTATCTTTGGATGCATTTTGACAGGAGTACAAGATTTAAGGCCAGGCCTTTTCAGGAATCAAACTGTCTCTTCATCTGTTGTCGTTTAAGTGGTTCATGCGTACAAGCCCAAAAATGGCTTTAGAGATTTGGGATGCGGGAGGAGAGCTTTCCTTGCATGCCTGCTAATTTACTCTAATCCATATTACTGCCAAAAAAATGAATCCTGATGATTCCCTAGGAGGAGTTTTCCATTGTGTGTGAAGTACTGTTTGGATGTTTTGCAATTTGATGGTAGGACATCAACAGCTCGTGCTTTTATGATGGACATGTGCATGGCGTGGGCAAGTGGTTCTCAATGCTTCAGTTCCCAGATTATGCCAAGGCTTTTGACAGGAACTGCACGTTTCCATTGTGTATCATTGTGTATCAGTGTGTATCCAGGAGGAGATAATACAGAGTAAATCAGGTTGGGGAGACTTGTACTCACCAGGTGTTTAAAAAATACCAGGTTTCACAGCATTCTGAAGAATGCTTCCAGAAAGAAGCTTAATAGCTGATAAATTCATCCCATTGAAGGTTGGATACCTCAACAATTGGGTCATGCATGACTGGAGAGGCAGGAGGAAGCATCACTCCTGGTCTGTAGGACTCAGAGTGGTACCTGCCCAGCAGTAACAGCACGTGGTGAGTTTTGCATAATATATGTGACACTAAAGCAAAGTAGTTGCTCATGACTAAGGTAGAAGTAATAGATTTTCAGCTTGTTTTCCACAGTTTGGGGAGTTGTTTTCTCTGCTGAGGGAGGTGGGCCTGGCAGCAGGGAAAGAGGGAGGAGATGGAATGAGTGCTTCCTAAGGAGCATAAAGAGACCTGATGTGTTACACAGGGACTTATAAAATATTTTACCTTAGCATCATATGCTGTCAGTTCTGGTTGCTTTTGTAATTTCATCCTGCTTTCTCATTTTGTAAAATATTTATGCTTGACATGGTTTTGTGGAAATAAAATAAACGTTCCAGAAAGCTATCTGGTAACTGTTAGTATGTACCTGAACAGCACTATTGCTTTTTCCACAAAAAAAAAAAAAAAAGAAGAATATGTTTAACATTCCTGCTAAACCAAAAGATACCAAAAATAATTTGGATGTCTGTTCCTTTTTGTCCCTTCTGAAAAACAAAAACTAAGCTCAGAGTTATGTTATGTGCCTAGCACTTTATTAAATCCAAACCCATAAGTATTTAATGAGACAAAAAAAAGGAAGTTCACAAAAAGTATAAGTTGATAATTAGAAAAAAAACCCCAAGCGCCGCTGCTAAATAGCATCAGACATCTGAAGTTGCACAGGCGTGCGAAGCAGATAGTTTGTCCTCAGTGCAGTCCCTTGGCGTTCGGTGTGCTCCAAGGTGTGTGAAACTGCTGGGAAATACCATCCATCCTCAGGGAGAGCAGTGAAGGAAGGATGTCTTTAGGGACTGGGAGAGTAGGGTGAGTCCATATATCATTTCTCATGGATTCACATGCTTTTTCCTTTTTCCCTTTCCCTTTTTTTTTCCCTTTCCCTTTTTCCCTTTCCCTTTCCTTCTGTAGTTTGTAATTATTTTCTATGAACAGTATGTTTAAATCAACATTCTTTGACTAGGTTTTTGGTTGGACATGGGTGCAGATCATTTGGTCCCAGACATAAATTTGATCAGCACCTCATAGAATCATATCATCATTTTGGTTGGAATAGGCCTTTGAGATCATTGAGTCCAACCATTAACCCAGCACTGCCAGGTCACCACTAAACCACATACCTCAGCAACTCATCTGCATGTCTTTTAGATACCTCCAGTGATGGTGACTTCTCCACTTTCCTGGGCAGCTCCCAGTGTTGCTCCAGCTTCACTCCAGGGTGTTGATGGCTGTAAAGGCTCAGACCTGAGCAGTAGTCTGGGAGCTCTGAGCTGCGAGACTGGGGAGCCTGGGGAAATGAAAGAGGATTTGGAATCTTAGGTACTTCCCAATACAGGAGGCAGGCAGATGACAGTGCAGCCAACCCCCAGAGAGAGATGTTACACTTCCAGTGATTTGAGAGAGAGAAAGTCACCTTAGTATATAGTGGAAAGAGAAAATGAGCCTTGCTCTAGGGTGTTGGAAATCAAACAGTTAATACTACGAGAAATCTTTATGGCCTTCATGTAAATCTTGTGCAATTAAAGAGAACATGGCAATTTTCAATCAGCTGTCGCAGGAAATCAGCACTGGTTTTAAATGTGTGCAAGCCGAAAACAAGCTATGCCAGAGCTTCTTGTGCTAGTGCCAGCTCAAAAAGGAGAAAGGAAGGAAAAAAACCCAAAATTGATAGGTTTGAAAGTTGATAATTGTGCTTAAGCGCTATATGCCTGTAAATCACTGAACAGCTTTTCTGTTGATAACACCAGTTGCTGTGTGTACATCCAGTGCCTTTGCCATGATACAAGATACCTGAAATCTGGAATTCCTTGCTAAGCTTGCAGCATTGCAGCTACTAAAATACAACCTGATGCAGTGTGTTGCCGTTTGGCTTAACCTGAGATGATTCCATGAATGTCAATAACGTAATGTTAAGGATATTCCAAATTCATGCAAAACATGATGTCAGTATGTGTGACCTCAACTCCACAGTAGCATAACGTGTTAAATTATCTTGCTGTAGCTCCAAAAAGCTTCATGGATTAAGTTTTTTTTAAAAGTGCTACTCTTTAACAGTGGGAAATTAAAGAAAAATTTTAAAATTCTACCTCTTCAGCTTTTCAGTTTATCTTAGCTTCCCAAAACTCCCATATCTCAAACTGTCTTTATAGTGTGTCTGTAGTCATGTTGAGTAGAGAAAATATTTGCTCTGAAGGTGTGTTGGATCTGCTTCTCCATAGGACTCTTTACACCTAGTTGCCTAAGTGGTCGTCTCCAAGTCATCGTCTGTTGCTGATCGCACAGAAATTTGAAAGCAGAGATTTAAAATAAGTTTTTCTTCCTTTATATTGGTTTTTAGTGTCAGTCTTCTCTACTTGCAAATGGCATCTGGAGAGCAGGCTTAAAAAACATGTTTCTATGAAATGTATTGGCAGAATTTATACAGAGATGCTGAATAGTCTGCAATTAGTAGAGTTCAGGATTGTGGGTTTGACTGAGGAAGATTTAGTAGAACAATGTGAAGTCTGGCTGCTTCAATAGTCTTGTGCTCTGTAATACTTGTCCATAAACTTTGTGTTTTCAGCTTTGAGGCCTGTCTTGCAAGGGCCCAGGCTACTACTCAGTGTGTGACTGCAACAAATCTGGAGTTTGCTGTGGGATCTGTTTGGACTAAGACGGTGACTAGAAGTGATAAAGCAGAAAGGATAGTTTACTTGGGGACGTCAAATTAACTTTGTTACACCAAGTGCGTAGCCCAGTCTAGTGGGAGATGTCTCTGCCCGTGGCAGGGAGCTGGAACTAGATGATCAAGTTTCCTTCCAGCCCAAAGCATTCTGTGATTCTATGAAGTGGGAAGAAATAGTGATATAAAATATTTTGCTATGTGGGTATAACAGTAATTCTAGGATACGGTATTATTTCTGTGCAGATGAATTCATATTGTCTGTATTTAAAGTTTAGAAGAATAAACCAAAAGTAAGTTTAGAGAAAAACCTTGTTTTAAACTGCTCATCTTTCCCTGCTGCCTAAAATACTTGAAGATGCTGAAGTACAAACTTTTTTACCCTACTGTATTGACCATAGTGTACTTAGTTGGGCTGACCTACAACAACTAGAGACAAATGATTTAACTGTTTCATATATGTTGTAGAATATATTCTTACCTTGAGTAAATTTACACTGCTCTGTAGCAAAGCCCTACAAGATGAAGATCTAGCTGCATGAGCAGATTCTTAAATTTGGTAATTTAGCAGAGGGCATGTTTATAGTTCAAAAAATAAATAATTCAGGAGACTCTATCTGGTTTGTGTTGACTGTTTGGAACCCTACTTAAAGATTACTAATTCAGTCATTCCACTTAGTAACAGCTAACTGTTATCTACATGAACTTTTACAGCGTTATGGCTTTCTTAGTAATGTTCATATTCTGTACCATGGCTTGGTTTATAGCAACACATTTGGAGGCTAATTTTAATAGTGCTTGTGTTGGCTTTTTGAAAATACATCAGACTTTCTGAATTTACTCTGAAACTTTCTGTATGTGAGTCACTTTCTCTAGCATCAAAACTTTTGGTGAGGTGCATGTTACTAGAAGTATTAGAAGTACACAGAAGTGTATTAGAAGTATATAGAAGAAGATAACCCTCAAAAAGGTTGTAGCTACCGGAGTTGAGGGAGGACTTGAACACTGTTATTCATACCTGCTGACTCATAGGAACTTTGGATGATGCCACAGAGCAGAAAACTCAACAGTTTAAAATCTTACCACTAATGATTGGAGTATTGAACTGGCCACAGTAGGTTGCACATATCTCAGTTCACCAAGAATTAAGGCCATTCTTGTCTGGTTTTCAGGCTATCTTGATATTATTCAGAAATTATTGAATTATTAAATCATAATTCTTGTTGTCCAAATTTTGAATGCTTCCATCCGTTCTCTGCAATTGAGTAGTAGCTAAAACAGGTATCTCCTAATGCTCTAGTGTACGTTGCCATTTTACATAGTAGCTTAATTGTGTGTCTTCATGTATGGCTTTGTTGACATCCTCTTACACTGAGACAACGGTAAGTCCTTAGTTTCACAAGTGAAAGTCCTGTTGATCATCTTGTTAATCCAAAGTGAGGGCGAAAGTAGAATTTTAAACAGTTATTTTAGGTCCTGACTTTTGTTTAGGTGTGTTTGCCATGTTTTCACATCCACGTGTTCAAAAAAGCTGACTGGCAATGTCTCCATTGACATAGCTACATTCTGCCATCCTCTGAAAGGTATTTTTGAAATCTAATCACATTCTTTGCAGTTACTTTCAGCCACAGAGTGCTTTTGGAAAGCAGTGGAACCATTCAGTTACTTGAAGTCAGGCCTGCACCTGCGTGGTTTGGATGAATGCTTAGTAGTTAGAGCTCAAAAATACTGAAATACAGGGGAGGCTATCTCAAGGAGCATCACCTTACATGTATTGTAAGGTAAGGAAGAAGTTTCTACATGAAGTACATGTCCAGACAGCTGTAGTTCCTGTTTTCCTGATGAAGTAGACAGCCTACACGTTCCCAGAGGTGCCTTAAGTTCCATCTGCTGTCTCGTCACTCTGCTCCCCGCAAGGCTTTAGGTGCTGGTAGTTGGCAGATCAGGCTGCCCTGATAGCTAAATGTGCACGTCTGGCTTGTTACATGTCAGACCAAGGCCACCGAGCACTGCTTCCAAAAATTTGGGCAGTGTAGTCTTGCAGCTGTCAAATTTAAAGCGAGTTTGCATTAAGGTGATGATGCGCTTTGGTCCTTAGGCTTCAGCTCACCATTAGTATCTCTGTGCTTGGCTTGAATAGAAATCTTTTTATCTCCCAGATTAGTAGTTGCCAGGGGATCTGATTGTCCCATCAATTTCAATCTAGCGTAATTCAGGAGGAATTTAAAGTTTTTCTCCTTGAACGGATGTCTCAGTACTCTCTTTGGGAAATGAATTCAGTCACCTGGAAGCTCCCATTAACCCCTTCCTTCCAGCCACCATACCTTTGAATTAGAGAAGATTTCAGGTACGGAAGACGAAACAAAAGCTTCAGGGATCAGAAACTTTCTCTTATATTAAGCCTAAATCCAGATAGTGTGAAAACATGCTAAGAATGAAGGAACTGGGACATTAAGCTTGTGGTAAATTAGACCAGTTGACATTGTGTAATTCACTGTTCTTAGATCCAAAATTGTAAGGCTATACCACTATTACATCTATTTAATTATTAAATTAAGATAACTTGCAAAGCAATTAAAAGTGTTTTACTTCTTGTTAATGACTAGAGGCCTTAGACAATTTAAGTCTTTTCTATATTAGAAGTTTCTTTGGTTTGAAAAGGGATTGGGGTTTTTTTGGTGGTAGAGAAAATTTTACATAAAATCTTGTAATAAAAGAAACAAAGTTACGTGTAACCAAGTTGTCTGTTGACAGCAGTCTTAGACTCAGATCCTTTCTCTCTGTGTTCTCTGCTGATGTGAAGAGCTGGCTAAGAGGAAGCTGGCAAAATTCATTTGTTAGCTGCTCTAACACGTGAAATGCGTTTCTTGATCTCCATGTGACAGATTAATATAGCCATTCATTGAATTCCCTCCCAAAAAGCATTTTAGAATGATGGATCCTAACAGTTTTATATTTTGAATTTAAATTGTAGATTTTGGAATATGACAAAGATAGAGAAAAGAGTTAATCTATGATTTATTTTTTTTACAGTAGTTGTTGCAGTAGCGTTCACTCTTCAGTCCTTCAACATATATTTGTGTATTTGACTTTAAAAATCAGGTTTTTACCTACTTTTATTGTTGATTTACTGCCTTGATAACTCTAAATTCTTGGATTTACTGTCTGCTCTTTTTCTTGTCTAATAATAGTTACAGGGTAGACATGGGATAAAAAATTGCATTTGGGTTTATGGAAGTGTTGAGGAGGGATGTGTTTTCTTGGGGGGCTTCTAAGACAATTCTTATAAGTTTTGTTTCCATCCTCTTCCCCCAAAAACTATTGGATTATCTCAGGAAATCAAAGGGACAGTAAATTTATAATTTTAAAATGTATTTATATTTTATAGATTTTCATTTATATATTTTTAATTTTAATTTTTTTTTCTGAAAAAAAAAATTAAGTTTTTTATTGACATGGTGTTTCCTCTGGTTTTTCATTTGCATTTTGATGAGCTGATATTTTGTCATACGTTGGCACCCTTAACTCTTAGCTTGGGAACCTGCTTTGTTCGTTGGTGGTGGTGAATTGCTCAGAGTTAAAACAAAATCAGAATTTATCAGCTAAAAATTATCACTTCTGTTTTGCATAATGAAGTGACCAATAAATGAGTTACGTGCTTCTGTCCAATAATTCTTGAGCCTGCTTAATTCCGCATTGCAAAGTACTGCATTAGAATAGGAATTGGAAGATAGAAAACTTGTTATTTGTAGTGATTTACAAATGGAAAATAGTTAAAAACCAGTCAAATAGCTGGTTTTGAGTGCAAAGATAACAGCAGCTGTTTATGGGGTGGTCTGGGAATTACTCCTCTTTTCCCCTGTGATTAAGAACTGTGTTGTAAAGGTTCTTATTGCCTCCCTGGTAGCTCTACAGCACCTCAGTGTTGCAGACACTGAGTACACATCTGAGTATCTTTGTTGGAATATTGAACAAAGTATCAGAACCTAATTAATTTACTGCTCTTGGATGACTGTTATGATCAACTTGCTGTAGGAGATGTTTAATGTAATGCTTTGTCTATGTCAGTTGTAGCTCACACTGCAATCATTGCCACTGAATCTGATATATGTTTTTTTTCTAATTACAAACCTCTGCAATGACACAGCTGCCAGACAGCCAGGGTGGCCTGGTGTGGCCAAGAACACCACTGATAACCATGTCCCAAAGCAGCCCTACCTCTTACCTCTCTAGAACTCTTCCATTACTACTGACAATCTTGCAGCTCACTGAAGGCAGCAGGAGGGCAACATCCTCATTTTCTGATGTCAGAAAATCATAGAATGGTTTGAGTTGGAAGGGACCTTAAAGATCATCTAGTTCCAACCCCTCTGCCAAGAGGCAGTGGCTTTAAACTGAAATAGGGGAGATGTAGATATTAGGAAGAAATTATTTACTGTCAGGGTGGTGAGACACTGGAACAGGTTGCCCAGGGAAGTTGTGGATGCTTCGTCCCTGGAAGTGTTCAAGGCCATGAGGCTTTGAGCAACCTGGTCTAGTGGGACGTGTCCCTGCCCATGCAGGGGTGTTGGAATGAGATGATCTTTAAGGTCCCTTCCAACCCACATCGTTCTATGATTCTATGATATGTGAGGATTGAGTAGCGAGCGTGAGTGAGTTCAGCAGGTAATCGGGGTCAGAAACGTTACCATGTTTAGGAGAGGACTTGCTGGAGATGAGGAAGAATTTCAGGACTGTATTAAGTACAGGTTGTCTGCTTGATACATTTTGGGGATTAGATCCGTAAGAGCAAGTGTGGTGAGGAGAGGAAAAGGTGAGGCGACTGGAGGAGTTGTTGGTGAGAGTGTGCAGGAACCAGCTTTCCAGCAAAAGCCTTGAAGGCATCACAGCTGATTCTGCCAGAAGGGTGGAAGGGGAGTCATGCAAGAGGATTTATGGTTTACTCCTATGTCAGAAACAAACTAGAGGAACTGAAGTATATCCACCAAGCTTGATCAGTTCTCTAGGCATCCCTTCATCACATGCTCAAGAACCTGGTTGTCATGGCCTGTCCAACATGACATTCTCCAAGTCAGATGCTGAAAGGCTGCTGGCAGGATTGCAGTGCTCACTGCTGACCTGCTCTGCAGGAACCTTGCTGAGGGCAGTCCAGAGTCTGCACTTCATGAATGGCTTTGCCATTGCTCTTAGGATGTTCCTCTGCACTGTAGTCATCAACTATTGTCAAATCTTTTTCTGTGGAGAAAAAGTTTAAAACTTCTTCTTTTGTAGTAATCAGATTAAAATTCTGTTTTCCTCTTGTCATCTTTCTCTGCATTTTTATCTGATTCTTGGACCAGGATATTTTTTTTTGTGTATAATTATATTATGTGCATGCTGTATATTTATAAAAATATTATACAGCTATTAATGTGATTAGATTTCAGTACAGATTGGTGTTCAAAATACAGTTTCAGGGAATACTTGGCTCTGTCTGATTCTGCAACAAGGATAATTATTTTTATGATCACAGCAGTGTCCCAAACAATACATGATTTATGTATCAATAATTGCCCAAGATCACCATAAAGCTTCCAAATTAGTAAATACATTAAGACATCATGAGGTCTGAGATATGTTTATATATTAACTATTGTCTGAGGCCTTTTCACAAACTCATAAGGCTTCAGAAAACCCTGCAACAAAGAAGAATTTTGTTAGCTTTTTAAGAGGTTGGGTACTTTTCTTTTCCCCTGATGACACTAAAGCAACTTAATATTATTTCGTGTGTCTGCTTGGCCTTAATGCTACTTGTAGCAGGTGATATAAAATTCTAAAAATCAGAGGAACATTTGATGATTTAGTACCATGGTACTTTAGAAATACCTTAAAAACAGGTTTCATAAAATCTATCGAAGCATTCCAAAAAATCATTCGATCCTAGGCTAAATTTTTAGAGAATTGGAATCTCTCTCTATGAATAAATAAGATGGATATTTTTAAAATGATCAAACAGATTCAAATAGTAGGGCATTTTTTATAAATATAGACTCAGTAGTAATCCAATGTGAATTATATTAAACTCAGTGGGAAACCATCTATTAACCTTAGCAAGAATAGAATTAGAATTCCAGAAACTGAATTCTGCTTTAGGAGCCCTGTGTCAGGGGATTATTAAAATACCATCCTGATACTTTATGAATGAATTGGACAATTAGTAATACTAATTAGTAGCAGTGTCAGTTTGAAAGAATTACTTGGAGAAGGTGCACTGCTGATATTCCTCAATGGTGAAGGAGGTGGCCTTCAGCAGGTACCATGGCACATGGTGGGTAGTGAATTCAAATTCCTTCAGTACCAAAGTTTATTTTGGACTTCCTCAGCTGTTCCAGATACAGGTAGGTCACTGGCTGTGGTATACCTTGGGCAGGCTTTTCTGTGACATGACAACATTTAACACCTTGTAAGGTGCTACAGAGATATTAAGTAATGAATCATAAAGTCATTTAGGTTGGAAGAGAACTTTAAGATCATCAAGTCCCATCATTAACGCAGCACTGCCAGGTCACCACTAAACCATGTCCCTCAGCACCACATCTCCACAGCTTTGAAACCCCTCCAGGGATGGGGACTCCACCACTGCCCTGGGCAGGCTGGGCCAGCCCTTGACAGCCCTTGCAGGGAAGACATTTTTCCTCGTGTCCCACCTAAACCTCCCCTGACACAGCTTGAGGCTGTCCTCTTGTGCTATTGCTTGTTCCTTGGGAGAGGAGACCAATCCCCACCTGACTCCAACCTCCTTTCAGGGACTTACCAAGAGCGAGAAGGTCTCCCCTGAGCCTCCTTGTCCACTCAGTTGCTTCTCACAAGACCTGTGCTTCAGACCATTCCCCAGCTTCATTGCCCTTCTCTGGACATGCTCTAGCACCTCAGTGTCCTTCAAGGTGCCCAAAACTGAACCCAGGATTGAAGGTGCAGCCTCACCAGTGCTGAGTCCAGAGGGACAGTCCTGCTGGCCACGCTAGTGCTGATCCAAGCCAGGATGCTGGTGGCCTTGGCCACCTGGGCACATGCTGGCCTGTGTTCATCCCGCTGAACCAACTCCAGGTCCTTTTCTGCCAGACAGTTTCCAGCCATGCTTCCCCAAGCCTGGAGTGTTGTAGGGTGTTGTTCTGCCCCAGTGCAGAACCCAGCACTTGGAAGTCTGTGTGTATGATGACTTTGGTTATCATTTTACTGGGAGATTAACACCTTCTAGCCACAGAAGGATTACAGAAACAAGGAATATGGGAAATGTGAGTGCTACAGTGATGCATTGGGTCCCATCACTAATAAGAAGAGAGTAAAATTCAGCATATTGAAACCATTGGCTCTGCAGTCAGTAGTGGTGAAAGCTGTTCCATGGCCTTCCTTAAGGTAATTCCTCTTCAGAAAGG
Source organism: Brachypteracias leptosomus (assembly GCA_013401335.1). Lineage (NCBI taxonomy): Eukaryota > Metazoa > Chordata > Aves > Coraciiformes > Brachypteraciidae > Brachypteracias > Brachypteracias leptosomus. The sequence continues at coordinate 259,509 of VYZX01006308.1, forward strand.
CTGATGATGAGAGGATTGTGAAGCAACAACCTTTTTTTCTTTTTTTATCTTAGCATCTTTAAGAGTTTCATATTCTCTCTTACCTGAGCAGTAATAACAACAAAAAAAAACTTGTAAGTGGTGGTGTTCGTGTACCTGGGTGGGGCAATTCCTTTCTGTGTGAACTTCAGATGTACAAAGTAAGATTTCAGATTTAGGAGAAAACAGATTACTCTGCCAGGAGCATTGGTGGCAGTCTGATTCCAGACTAGAAGAAAATGGATGCAAAGAGCTTGTGCTGGATTCTAGTCCCAGTCCTCCTCCCGTCAACTGGCATTTGGCCTTGCATAAGAGTTAAAAATCATGAAGATTTGCCAGTTATGGAGAAGGATGCCAAGAATTTTTAAATAAGAAATAACATAGTCTAGAAAAGTTTATGTTATTTTCTTTTTGGAGGATTTAATTTTAAACAATGGCATAATGTCATGTCTAAAAGAAGGCGCTTATATTATGTGATGATAAAGTATCATGAGGCAAAAGTATAAACTGTTGGTGCGCCTGCTGCATTAAATTTCTTCTTTCCTAATGAGTCTGAGGCTTTGGAGAACAATTTAAAGTCCAGGTATCCATTTCTTCTGCTGTTGGTGTATTTATTCAAGTATCTGTACAGTGCTTCGGCTGCTTATGCCATGTTCTAGAGGAATGGAAATGCTTCTAGTTTTGGTGTCAACACAAATATTGTTATAACCTGAATCATAACTGGTGGGTTCTGATGTGTGAGAGCCAAGGTCCAGGGCGATGTGGAAGCGCATGAGCAGCTGGAGGAGCAGCAGGAAAGCTGGGCAGGAGGGGAGACAGGCTCAGCTGTCTGCAGGGCAACATCAGTGCGTCCTATCAAGCAGTACAAAAATAATGCAATATTTAATGTAAATAAAATGTATGTAGCATTTGGTTTGGCCTTAGGCAATTTGTAAATATGCTTTCAAGACTCCATTTCTGCAAGTCATCTCCGTTACAAAGTACGGCAGAGGTTAAAAGTCGCAATCCAGGACCACTGACCCCGCTGACGAATTCTCTTTCAGTGTCAGGATGCAATGCAACAAGCAAATGAAGCCATGTATTTATCTTTGTGTGTAGGAAGAAGAGGTCTGTGCATTTGCTGGTAGTGGAAAACAACATTCCTATCAAAAGAAAAAACTTTTTTTTTTTTTTTTTTTTTTGAAGTGTATGACTATTACCAGGTTTTGTCATGGTGGGACCCCTGGGGTGGGAAGAGGATTATTCCTCTCCTATTGGAATTATCAAATGTGTTCACTTTTTTTTTTTTTTCACTGGGTATTTATATTTTGTACGTTAAGGCTTTCTGTTAGCCATGGAAATCCAGAAGAAAGTGGATTAACCTTGTCCTCTCCTCATTCGAATGGCTCTTGTACCGATATAGCTCTTAGGCACCTTGTGAACTATCACAGTGTTTCAGTGGAGACAACTACAGAAAGAAATTCAGTTATTTCTTAATTTACAGGGGTAATGACTAAATCATTTTTTTTACTAATTCATTCTTTTGTCCCTCTAACAATATTTGTTTAGGAAAAAAAGGAGGGGAAAAGACAAATTGGTATTATAGCAAACTAAAATTATTTGTTTTTATCTCAGTTCTCATCAGTTTCACAGTTATCTCTGTATTAAATTAAAACCAGCAAAGGAGAGAAGTAGATTACATTTCCATTGTGAGCTAGAAAACAGAAATGCATGTACTACAGGTATGCGAAGTAGCTAATGGGGAGAAGTCACAAGTTTTTAAAATGCTGTGGTACAGCTGAATGGAAATAATTTTTTCAATTATTCATTAATTTTTAATTCAAAGACATTGTCACACAACCAAAATCAATTGGAACGCATGACTGTTGGAGAGAACTTTTTGTTTCCGTGCCTCATAGGTCCGAATCTTAACTATTAACTTCCTCAAAATATCAAGAATGAGGAAGCAGAAAACATATTATGGTTTAATGTAGAGAATAGAGGGAAACGCTCGCCATAGCAACGGGCGGTTAGGGGAGCCCAGGGCTGTGGCACATGGGCCTTCACTGTGCTTACCTCTGCATTACCCAGGGCTGGAGGCCGGAGCGCTTTGCTTCAGAGTCGGAAACTGATCTATTTGTCAATTTGATTGTTTTCGTTCCGGTTTTAAATTGCGGGGTGAAGATTGCCTGTGTGCCGCTTCTGAAGAGAAGCGTGCACCTCTCCTGTCAAAACCAAGGCTTTTTAGAAAATAAAAGTCTTTTCATGGGTGTAAGGTACATTATTAGTACTTGTCAGATATGCTGGATATATAGGATGAAGCTATTGACTAAATTGATGTCTCTGATTTTCTCCTCTTGCAAATTAAAACTCCATTCCTTTTTATTTCCCCTATAACTGGAGAGAAAAAAAAATAGATCATATCCCTCCTGATATCTTCTCTGTTCAAAGCTACATCCACTCAAATGACACCATTGCCAAATCTGTGAAAAATGTTAGTATGTTATCCCCATAGCAGTATATCACATACATAAAACAAATATGTTGGTACGTCAGCCCTATAGCGATGTATCACATACGTAAAACAAATATGTTAGTACGTTAGCCTTATAGACATAGCTGATTTTTAAATCAGCTTCTCTGAAAGACCTGCCTCTTGTTATTGTGTTTCTTTGAGCTTTAATGTTTTTCACTTGATATAGTGTGTTGATAGTTAAAATGCATTTTGGAAGTTATATTAATACATTGTTGTGTTACTACATTGTCATACACAAGAACAGTACACTTGGTAAAGGCCATATGTTCATAGAATCACAGAATGGTTTAGGTTGGAAGGAACCTTAAAGATCATCTAGTTCCAATCCCCCTGCCATAGGCAGGGACACCTCCCACTAGACCAGGTTGCTCAAAGCCCCATCCAACCTGGCCTTGAACACATCCCATGTTGGGGCATCTACAACCTCCCTGGGCAACCTATGCCAGTGTCTCACCACCCTTAGAGTGAAGAACTTCCTAATTTCTAATCTAAATCTTCTCTCTTCCAATTTGAACCCATTACCCCTCATCCTGTTACTGCAAGCCCTTGTCAAAAGTCCCTCCCCAGCTTTCTTGTAGGCCCACATCTGTACGCCCCATATGTTCATGCAAAGGTAGGATAATTACTTCTTTTTTTTTTGTTCATCTATTATATTTTAAATTCATTTTCTCCAGATACCGTGTCTAGCAAATACTCAGATAATGTGAATTCTAATCAGTACAGAGGCAGGATTATTATTTCCAACAGGTTTATGATGACTCTAGTCAGGTACTCAAAACAGATTTTTTTAGACGTGGCTACCTGCTCTTTGGTGTTATAACAGTTAAAATGTAGAATTAGGATCACACATTTTGAACATGTAGACAGATAAATATTTATTTTATTTAAACAGTGAAATATACTGCAGTCCTTGTATGAAAACAGGAGATGAGACGACGTTTTCAGTGCTTCGGTACTCTAAAATAAAATAAATGAGCAAACGTATTGAATTTCCCCAAGTGCTTTGGATCATCATGAGCCAAATTTCACCACTGCTCTTTCCAAGTTCCTCATTTCTGTACACGTGCCACTCCTTCCTAAGCGTCTGGTCCAGCACAAGCATTCCTCCAGCCACAGAGATTAGGGAACCGATCTAGGTTAAGACTAATCCAGCAGAAATGCACAAATCGGCTCCCTGATCTGATTCCCTGGACCAGCGTTGGCCTCGGCGGAGGAGAGGGAGCAGCGCCCAACCGTGGCACCTGGCCTGGAGCAGGAGGAACCTTTCAGCAGAGGGTTCAGTTGTGCCCTCTGACATGAGTAAGGGGTTACACTTTAGGGATTTCCTCCTTGAGAAGGGTCCCAGGAAAATGAAGACATAAGGATCTAACATCCACATAGTTTTCAAGCTTTGTGCTGAGGAGCTAACACAGCCCTGATTTCACCAAGGTCTTCTGGATTGATTGAGGTTCCAGGTCTGCATTGGGGAAACCTGAAAATCCTGTGATCCCTGTAGTTAGTCCCAGTGTGTAATCATGCAAAGATATTTTCACCAGCTGTTTATGCTGGTTATAAGAATAAAATTAAATACAAGGCTTTGGTTATGATTGAGTTTATGATTCTCCATCACATGCTCAAGTCAAAGAACCAGGTTTAGCTGTGTTTGTTTTAAGCAAAAAATCTACAAGTCTAAAATCTACTTTCAGTGGTATGTAAGCTACTTTGGGGTTTTTATGTTAATTTATATGTATGTGTGAGTGTATATAGAGAGAGGTGTGCATATAAATAAGCAAAACTAAACATCTTTTTTACAATTTTAGTTCTTTGAAGTTTTGTGGTAGATATTCTCAAGGCTATCTTACTAAAAAGTCCTGTTATCCATCTCCATCTGTGTGGGCTCTCTTTCTGTAGCTTTGCATTCTGTGGAAGTGTAAAGCAGTGGAAGCTATGGCCAGAGGAAGCTATTGGACATGCCCTTGGACAGTAAAGTGTTCTGATTTTGCGTCAGTGAAGAAAGAGTGATCACTCTAGAGGCGATTCAGAATACAGCTGTATTTAGGCTCAGATTCGATTAATTTATTTTGAATCACTCTTTGGTTTCTACCTTTCTTCACTGACTACCGAGAGCACCTGGGTAAACTCACCAGTTCTGTCCAATGTTTGCTTTGTTGGATGTACCCATGGTTTTTGTGTAGTGAAATGCTCTGTTAGAGAAGCCTACATGAAGCGCGAGTGTTGGTAACTTGTCTTTTGCAAATCTTGTTTTAGTGCAACGTGTATTTTGTTTCAGGAAGAAGAGGCTTTATTACAACACAACGGGCAAAGAAACATAAAGACCTGTAGAAACAGCACTTCGCTAATTCTTTTGAAAAGTTCAGAGACCCACCAAAACCTGGTGGATTACCTCCACCAGTCTTCCTCATTTGAGGTAGGTGAATTCTCTCTTTGCCACTGTTTTTCATCCAGTCACATATCTATGGAGAGTAAACACAGTGATCTGAAATTTTAAACACTTTCTTCCATTTTCTTTAATGTGTCAGAAAATAATGGTGGGCTTCCAGTAGTAGCTGGTGTTGCAGGCAGTGTTGTTTATCTGGTGCAGATGGAGCGCCACCACTAGAAATCATAGAAACATAGAATGGTTTGGATTGAAAGTGACCGTAAAGATAATCTAGTTCCAACCCCCCTGCCGTGGGCAGGGACACCTCCCACTAGAGCAGGTTGCTCAAAGCCCCGTACAGCCTGGCCTTGAACAACATCCAGTGATGAAGTATCCACAACTTCTCCCTAACTTCTAAGCTAAATCTTCCCCTCTTCCAGTTTGAACCCATTACCTCTCATCCTGTCACTACAAGCCCTTGTCAAAAGTCCCTCACCAGCTTTCCTCTAGGCCCCCTTCAGATACTGGAAGGCCTCAATGAGGTCTCTCCGGAGCCTTCTCTTCTCTTCTCTTCTCTTCTCTTCTCTTCTCTTCTCTTCTCTTCTCTTCCTATGAATGATACCATATTTATTTTTAGTATTATGGAAGATGATGCAAGTACTAAACAAATTAAAAATAGCATTTATTGAAAACAAAATCAGACAAAACCACACCGGATGCTTGTGAGGAGGTCTCTAAGCTTTTGCCAACATTTCCCAGCATGGAGCCCATGGCTCTGATTTGGAATTAACTCTTTTGGAGGAGTGTTTTTCAGTTATGCCACAAGGTTGAATGGGAAGAATATCCTGAGGAACAGCCAATAATCAAGTTGATTGGTTTAGAAGAAATGTATTTAAAACCTACCTGAAGAAAAGAGAGAACTGGCTGGCTGCCATTCCGCTCTGCTCGTTTGTGACAGCGCACAATTGAGAAGTTATTGAGTTTGATTCTCTTGCTGGAAGATCATTTTTTGGCATTTTTCTTTTTTTTTTCTTACGGAAAGTAGAGTCTCTTTTAATTTTAGATACATCAAATACCATAGTTGTAAGAATATTGTATATATCTTAAGAGATTAGATGGGGACAGGATTTTTTTAATCTGTTAGCACAGACTTGTTATGTAAATAGAAAGCTCACAAAGCAAACCAGACAGCACATGCACTGAAAAAACAGATGTCTCTTCCCCAGAAATACATGCACCGTTACATTCCTGCAACTTGGTGAGAACTCACTGGGAAGTTTATTGTTATGGATATGTATGCAATTGAAAAATAAACATATTGTAGTCCCTGGGTGAGTCTTGTGCTTATCTCTGAATGATAAACCCATCTTTTCACGGGCGGTGCAGTGCTGTTTAATAACAGCTCAGACAGTCTGTGGCAATCACCTTCCTACATGAAACAGCAGACTGCAGAAGTAAAAGTGCTTTTTTCAACATCAAGTATCCATTTTTTTTAATTTAAAAATACACTTTTGTAGTTTCTTTACAGTATTTTTAATTCTTTATCCCCAAAACCAGTAGTTCCTAACAGGCAGAGAAAGGTAGGAATGCTGGTTAAGAGGAGAACACGAATGAGACTTTCCGGAGGGGAAAAGCAGTGCAGAGCCTATTGAATTAGCCACAAAAATTCTCTTGGCTCGCCATATAGGAGCCTTTTGATTATCACCGGTACTCTATGCTTACTATTTATAAAACTGTATTCTGCAGCTGGTCATCTGCCTCTATGGTGCTAGTATTTTGATGCTAGTAAGTTTGTAAATGGCATCAGCGTAATTAAAGCAACGCCTATTTTTCAGCATAAACTTTAATTGCATCTTTACTGACATGTTTCCATTTCAGTATACTCAGTATGGACGATTTTTATCATTAATTTATTGTTACTATCTTATTTAGATATTACAAGTTTTAAAATCTGGTTATTTGACTTCATTTTAATAATGCTTTTCTGTAGGTTTCTTGAGGCTTTTATTAGAAGCTCCTTTCACTGATGCTACTTCAATCTTTAGCACTGTCCACATGACCTAGTTATTTTAAGCCCTAATATGACTTAGGTTTCATTCTTGGGCTATTTCATCCATCTATTGAAATTGTTTCCAGTAAATTAGTTTTACAGTGTTTGCTGTGATTAGCATTATATGCTCAAGGGAAGTTCTTCATAAAAATGTCTCTTATCAATACCTTTCAATGTGCTTAAACATTAATAAATAATTTTAGCAGAGAATGTAATATCCATAGTGAAATTACAATCTAGAATATATTTGTATGCAAATTCTTTAATGGTAGGTTATATCATCTTTCTATTTGTTTTGTTACTGTAAAGATAATCTATGTTGTGAAGCCATGGATTCTTATTTATCTATAGTTTTATGAATAACCTGCATAAAAATGTTCATTCTTTAAAATATTCTGTGCAGCTTATACATAGTAGAAACAAATTAAAAATTTCTGTCATCTCTACGATTGAAGAAGAAGTTCTTATGTTTAAATTATGCCATTTATAGGTTAGATTTTAAGATTTAGAATTTCTGGAGCAATTTAGAAGACATTTGCATTCAGTTTCTTGATAAGCTAAGGCCCATTGGTCAGAGCCAAACCTTATGTGTCCTGTAGATGCTTCATAGGAGAAAGTTCCATGTGTCTTGGGCTCCATGAGATTCGTATTGCTGTCCTTTCACAGTGCAGCTGTCTTTGTTGTGAGAGACCTTTACTGCAGCCCTGCCCATTGAAAACCCCAATTCTTCATCTGCTAAAACACAGTATTCTTTTTTCAGTCATATATATTCAGCGTTTAGAGCCCTCTCAGTCCTTGTATTTATAAACTTGCAGTTTTATTTTTGAATAAAGTTGTTTAACCCTTTCAACTAAGGGGAAGAGGCTTTATTATATTAGTAGCAATAATATTAGTTTTGCTCTTATGTGTGTTTTATTATTGTTTTTATTTTCATCATAATATCTATGGAATGGATGTACCTTCTTAGTATTCTAGATACATAAAAACACTCAGTATTAAAACCAAGTAAGCCCTGTAATGTTCAGAATAATTAAATATATAGTGCTTAACCATGGATGTTTAGTGCCCCAGTCTTTTAGAAAATCTAAACATATATATGTAATTTTATAGAGGCATAATTTTCAAAGTGATTTTGATTGGCAAAAACTTTTAGCAAGTTAATCACTTTTCTTCTGTTTAGTTTGCATATGAAAAAACTGTTCACTGAAAGGCTCTACTGAGACTCTTTGATACCCATTTTTACAAAATTCTTTGCCCCAATTTTGTCCTTAAAATGGGAAGACACTGATCAACTGATAACTCAGTTAAATTAGTGGTACTAATTAGGTCAATGAAAGCCAAAGAGCAGGTCATCACCAGGAAAGCACAAAGGTTCCCCTTACAAACTTAACTAAGGTATTTAGTAATCATAGTAAATCCTGTGTTTGGTATTTGCAGCCAGTGTGCTTTATGTGACTTACGCAATTATACCCTGTTTGTTTGGCCTGTCTGAAATTTTTCTCTCACGTTTTGTATCCATGGGTTTTTTTCTAGGGGAGGAGGTTTTAACAACAACCAAGCCCTTTACTATGATGACAAATGGCTTTAGAAGAGATTACAAATAAATGATGAGAACGAATTAATTAGACTTTCTGTAGGATTCAGAACGCCTTGGCTGGTGATGTTGCATCTATTTTAATCAAAGATTGAGTTTTAAAAAAATGTAAAATCCCCAATAATTCTCACTTGTTAAGTGTGTATTTCTAATCCCTGGCTGTGCCCTTACTGAGTCCTCAGGCTTTCAGGTGTAGTGTTTCAAAGGCCCTACATTAACTCTTTTGGATATGCCTTTAACCTAATGAGCTCCAGTCCATTTCACCTCTAAAAGAACTAATTAATTGACTTAAAGTCCTGCAAAGACTGTTAACTCCTTTCAGTGTCAGAGAAATTGAACCTGGCACAATCAAAGCCTAACGAACTCTGAGGCGCCAGAGGACTCCAGGTACCCTTTGGTGGTGATTCTGAAGGAAATGACTCAGTAACAGACAGATGTTATGGACTAACCCGGATTCAGTTTTAGCTCAGGATTCGCCAGTATCTGTGTACCTGTGCAAAGACTAATATTAAATAGCTCATGAGCAACACTGATGGAATCTTTTACATAACCAAGGCCATTTGCAGTATCGTAACTTTTTAAAGCCAAGACTTTTTGCCTTTGTAGCTGAAGGTTTTTAGTGTGCATCAACAACTCAAGTTGTCTGAAGAAGTGACCTTTCTTGCATGCGTACTAGTTCCATCTTAAAAATCATATATTCCTTTTTACAGAAACCTACTCACACTTCTGGACGGCGACCCACCATAATGTAGTAAAAGGTCTTTTTTTTTTTAACAATTCAAATCAAAGCCATCCTATCCTTCTTTAAAAGCAAATTTTACAGTTTATACTACAAAGTAATTGGATAAGGGCTTAGAAAGCAGTCAAGAAAAGCAAAATAAAAACACTTGGTTCATTCTTCAATTTAAATAACACAACTCTCTCAACAGATGTAACGTAGGGTGCAAGAGTTCCTCAGATGAGGGGTGTAGTAAGACAAGGAGCCGGCCCCAATGGACATAGCCCATTATCGAGATCTAAACAGGAGACTGTCTAAAGCAAAGCCAAAAGTGCATCGAGAACTTTAAGAAGCTGAAAGATCCCCAGAGTTACCACTAGAAGCAAGACCATGAGGAGTAATGTAGGTAAGTATTCAAAAAGCAATTAATGCATTTATTAAGCAGAGAAACTTTTGGGTTTATTTTGATTAAAAGGTTTTATGCTGTGGTAGTAAAGTTTATTACAAAACATATTCGAATGGTGTAATACGAAAGATTTGAGCCAGTATTTAAAAAAAGAAATGGAAGGACAGCAGACATCTTCAGCCTCTAATGGTGCTGGAGTAGAAAAATAAACAGTTTAGCAATTCATAAAGAATCATAGAATGGTTTGGGTTGGAAGGGACCTTAAAGATCATCTAGTTCCAAAAGATAGACAGGGCACCCATACGTGGACCTTTTTGATAACAGAACGACGAAGAAAAAAAGCATTCTTGACCCAGATTTAACAGATCGTATTGAAATAACATACGAAGCACAGTATTTTACTGGTAATAAAATTACCGTTTTATGACAGTGTGATTCATATGGAGTATTAGTCATAATTGGAAGTAATATATTTTGACATAATTAAACAATAGAACTCCCATTATCTGTATCAGAAAATATGCAGCACCATTCTTGACCTAGATATATTGTAGTAGCAAAGTGTAGCTGCCTTGCCCCGAGATGAAGCCAGACCTTTACAGTAAAATGTAAAATTAAATGCTCTTATTCTTATACATTTTTGTAATCAAAATATAAGGTTATACCATGTCAACAACCAGCAGATGGAGAAAAAGAATGTCCTAGGAAGCTCAAAGAACACGCTAGGAAACTGAGCTATAAATACCAGGCTAATTCCATAGCTTTAAGATTTCTCCAAAGCTTTTTTAAATCCCTCCAGAAAAGACTGAAGAGATCCCTAATCTGAAGTGCCCCAGTTGAAGAAATGTGTACGGGTTTTTATTTTTAAATAAAATTATGTTAATCTACAGTAGATTGTTTGGACATCTTAGTGAGTCAGTGTAGTGACTGCACTATGTTTGTTGCATCGAAGTAAGGCTTTTAAATACGTTGGTACATTTTCATTCTTAGCAGTACTTCTTCAGAGAAAATACAGAATTCTGTCTGATCACCTCTGAACAAATACGTACAGTATTCCCATGGAATACTTGATGTTCACAACTCATTTTGAATCTCTTATTTTTTAGAGAGCTGTCCTTTTCAGTAGAGAGCGCAATCTTCTTTGGTAGGATTTGGTGAAAATTTGGAATATTTCTTGGTATTTTCTTTTCCTTTGCATTTGTAAATTATACCTATGGAACACAACGTTGTGGCTATTTAGAAATATTTGGTTTTCTGGCTTCCATACTTTATCTTATAAATTCTTGAGAACAGGTTTTCAGATTTCATGGCACTCCAAGGAGGATGTTATCTTCGTGTTGTAATTGAATTTAGTGAATCTGTGATGTGACTGGGTTCTAAGATAAGTGTCTGTGAGAAAATTTGCATTGCAAGATGAGTGAATTGTTGAGTGTTTAAGTGAAGGGATTCTTTTCTCTGCGATGTTGGATGAAAAGATGGATACATTTGTATTGCTGAAGCACTGTGTAGTATTTCCTATTAAGGTTAGCAAAGGTGGGAGCTGGCATGTCAAGAGACAGAATTATCATGTAACCATAGGGTGATATTGGTTGGAAGGGATATCTGGAGGTCACACAGAACGGCTGAAGGCATCTCTTGAGGTCGTCTTGTACAACCCCTCCTGGTGAAGCAAGATCATCTAGAGCCAGTTGCCCAGGATCATGTCCAGACAGTTTTTGAATATGTCCACAGGTGAAGACTTCACCACCTCTCTGGGCAGCCTTTTCCAGGGCTCTGTCACCCTCACAATAAACAAGTGTTTCCTGATGTTCAGAAGGAACCTCCTGTGTTTCTGTCTGTGCCTGTTACCTCTTGTCATGCTACTGGACACCATTGAAAAGAGCATGACCCCATCTTCTTTACACCTCTCTTTCAGATATTCATAGGCATTGAGAAGATCCCCCTTAATTTTCCTAATGTGTATTCAGAACTTTCCGTACATGTGTCTACTACTTGTCATTTTAACTGTGGACATCAGAGGAGATTCTGACTCCCATCTTCTCCTTAACCATGTATTGCGTAGCTGAGGACAGCAAGTTGAAATCTTCTCTTTTTGAGCTTCTCCTTTCATAAGAGTCTCTTCACACCTTAAAAATGTCTCTTTTCTTTGTACCCTCATGTTTTCTTTGAGAAAAATGCATTACAAATAATAACTTTTTCTGAAACTTCTGCATTTCCATTGCATGGTCCCACTGTAAGAGGAAGACAATTGGAGGGCTTGAAAAAAAATTGAAAACAATGACAAATCTTCATTCCTAGAGCGCTGGAAATGTTTATAGTGTCTGACAATGGTTTGTGCTCGCTGTCATGAGACCCTAGGTACAGTGTATTTTGCAGCACTGGACATTGCCCTTTAAAGAAAATTGGTATTAGCCAGAAGAAGGCAAAGCAGAGCA
>VYZX01006308.1:281924-351990 GCA_013401335.1 Brachypteracias leptosomus
TTTTTTAACTGCCTATCTAAAATTTAATTGAGTTTTCATATTCAGATTTTGAAATAGTTACATTTAAATATTATTTTCTTTTAAAATTAACTTTTTTGTTTTCATAAATTTGATTTATGGAAGTCAATAATAATGTACAGCAAAGCTGTTAAGTAGAACTGAACACTTACAAATAGTTATTACCTATTTATTTTCTACATCTATTTATTAGATAGCTTAAGAACAATCTGTATCACATGTTCCTGAAATTTATGCAATCTTCTTTATAAAACCATTATAAAACTATTTAATAATTTCAGATTTTTGGAAGCCTGAAATATGAGAATTGTAAAAAGTTTGTTTATTCATCTGCTTGGATCTCCTTTTAAAGTAATCTTAACTTTGGTCTGAAACTCTAAAATATTCAGAGCTAAATCATTTCGTAATAATCAGTATGTTGCTATTAAAGTTTAATTTGAACTCCCTTATTACTTTTCTGGACAAATGTGAATGTCTGTAATGGTCATTTTCTAATGAATCTGTGTTTTATGTTAGCGAGAGCAATCCCACTGTGACAAAGCAGGTTTTTCTCTATTGGTACTGTCTCTGTTGTGGCAGTAGGTCTTGGAAGGTCTGAATTATCTCTCTTGTAGGTGTAGATTGCCTTTTTTCTTCCACATTTTGCAGCCATCTTTTATTCTTGATGAGTCATGGTACCCTTCCATGATAGACTCTTCTATAGTTTGGTAGTTTTCTTATAGAGCGAAGACAATGACAACTGGCGTAGAAAAATTTCAGTGTATAAAAGATACCTGAAGCTACAGAGAGTTAAGATTTACTCATGCTTGTTCCAAAATACTAAATTTCAGAAAAGCATGACATCAACAAAATCCAAATACTTTAAGAATTGTGGCTTTCTTATGGCAAGATGGGTTGTGGAGGAGACAGAAATTCCTATTCAGAAAAAACTTAAAGGGGACCCAGAAAAAGTGACCATCCCAGTTGCGTGTACATACTGATGATGCATCATCACTGTGTGGTGGAGAAAGAAGAAAAAGAACTGAAGAAAAGCTGTTCAGAAAAAGAGTTCAAGTATAATTTCTCTTTATAGAACCTCATCCTTCAAAGTCCTCAGCTAGAACCTTGCTTTGCAACTCTTGTCTGCTATCAAATACTTGACTTGCTGTCTTGTTTCAGACAGAAGAAAAATAACCAGTTTGTGTAAGATTGTTAAAGCTTTATGCCTGCAGATTGAAACAAGACCACTGAAAAAAAATGTATTAATGGCTATTGACCATTAAAAAGAAAGAGAAAACATCTGAGTGCTGGTTTGCCCTTCCTACATTTAGATAGACATTGTTTATTATACAATTTCCTCATTTCATTATATGAATTCCCCAAAAGTGTATGTAATAATGTTTCTTCACTTCTTATTATCATATAGGTCAGTGATATTCTATTTTATAACATTCCCTAAGAAAGCTTTTGCTAATGGTGGCATGATCCTTATGTGCAGAATAACTGTTTGATTTAAACTGCACACTAAATATTAGTCTTAATTCTTAAAAAATCTGAATGCTTACAATATTTTTACAGTAAAGTAGGCCTGTCTCACATGCACAGTTTTGACCTATTTCCCTTGTAAAGAAAAAAATTAATGTGGTGGAAGGCCCGAAAGAGCATTATGACTCTTGTGTATTCTTCTCCGAACTCTGTTGGGTGACTGTTGTATTTATTAAATTCTTATTGAGCAAACAGAACGATGGTTTAAAAAGAAAATCCATTTGTTTCCTGCCATCTGTTTTGATTGTTGTGTACCTCCGTTCTGCTTTCTGTTCAGACCCTTTCAGAGATGCTCAGTGTGTGCATGTGTATACAAAGGAAGTTCTTGAAAGGATGACTTCATTGGAATTGAAAACCTCAGTTGCTCCCAACTCTGGGAGTTACATGGATAGAGGTGTTAAAGGCAGTCATACTTCAAGAAGGTTTCAGATTTTGGCACTATACATACACTAAATAAAGAATGCTAAAAGAATCGTGCTCCTTCCCAGTTCAGCCATTGCCTTGGACAACTGTAATGACACAATTAAATCTCCTAAATTGAGGATACATTGCAGCTCAGGCAACTCTAATTTTTACATGCAATATGAACACTGGTAGGAAGGATAGAAGGTTACCGTGTGTAACCATGTCTCGTCAGTTAACCACGTGCTGGTCCAAAATGCTCCAAGAGAAGAAATTAGTATTCTGTGCTCTTAATCATCAGCTAGAATCTGTGAACATAGATCAGTCTTTCTCCATTGAGAATCTTCTCATTATTATTCCTAGATAATAGGTCTGAAATGACTGCTTTGGTCATCTAGTCTGGCAGCATAGGAAACCAAGTACTACAGGGGGTCTGTCTATCCACGTGCGAGTAAGCAATGCTGGATGAGTTGGGGCATGGCCAGTGGACTACTGGTGAAGGTTGTTGACTGTGAATGTAAAGACAGGTACGATGGCCTGGATTCTGGAAGGTTAATTGCTGTTTCTCTGTGAATTCATCCAAATAGCTGTCATTGTATAGAGTGGTTAAGTTGGAGTCTTTTGATCCTAAAAAGTTCCACAGCATTAAAAGTAGTATAAATCAGGAATACATAAGCCTTATTAGAGTACGTTATAAAACTACCCTTTACACAGTTGAAAACAGTTGAATACCAAAGGTAGTTGGACTGATATAAACTGATTCAGCACTAGGGCAACTTAAAATGTATCTTTTTAATTAAGTAATTCAATGCCAATCAGTTTTGTGATTGTTGACATGTATTCTTAATACTTTGTATTTATGAGGAAGCTGAAGATGTCCTTCTCAAACCAAAGGCCAGAGTATATCATGTATACAGCTGGATTACAGTCCTGGGTACCGATACAATGAGGAAAGATTGAAGGAAGAAAGGTTGCCTTTATTCTTGAGGCACATTTGTTTGTTGAATCACTCGCCTAAAAATAGGACTTCATAAAGTATTCAATACCAATCTAATTAGTGAAGAGAATGCTTCTTTTCAAAATGGAAAAGCATTCCCAAAAAGTGATGCAACATTTGGTTCTAATTAGATGATACAGGAGAATCTTAACTAATTGCTTTGATAGACTTAAACAGATTAATAATGTGCAAGCGATAGCTAAATAAAAACTCATTTTAACTCTGCGTGGTTTGAAAATAACACTTTTTAAGAAGCTAAAACTTCCTGTTAGTTCTAAAACCCCAAGACGGTGGTTTGAGGGCATTTCTATTTCTGAACATATTTTTGGTAGGTTTTTCTGTGAGAGAAAGGAAAGCCTGGGAAATGAGATTGCGGTCTATATTTGTAAGCAGTGTTTTCTGTAAGTTCTCAGTGTTTGCAAAGCTCTATACCCCAAATCATAAGAAAAATGAATGGAGCATCATTGCAATATTACACTGTCAAAATTTGTCTTAACTTGCTTTATGCCCACTTATTAATAAAATAAATGCTATATTGGCATTTGTATCATATATGATAGATCTGAATCCAGGCTATTAGTAGATAATTTACATTTCTTTTTACTTTATATCAGGTTTTCTATTTCACCACTTGACTAAAAATAAAGCCAAGTGTGCAAGGAGGCTCACTAAAATGCAGCAGTTCAAAAAGTGAAACAGTGGCGTTAAAAATTGAAAATATACTTTCAGCATATGAGAATTAAGGAGAAATTTTCTGGAGAGGGAGAAGGATTTGAGGGGGCTGAGGGGGTAAACAGTTCAGTGTAGTTTTTGCGTATTTCTCCAGTGAAATATTTTGTAACATTGTAATAAAACTGGACTGCAAAACAAATCTAAGCGTCATGTCTTGGTGCATGGAAAAAAAGAAGTAATTGATTTAGATGTGGAAAGTTGTGTTACTTGTGGTGAGATAACATGAGTTGTCGGGAATTGTTATGAGATTAGAGAGAAGAGGTATTTATTACGTGGGTT
The DNA here is from genome assembly GCA_013401335.1 of Brachypteracias leptosomus. Classification (NCBI taxonomy): domain Eukaryota; kingdom Metazoa; phylum Chordata; class Aves; order Coraciiformes; family Brachypteraciidae; genus Brachypteracias; species Brachypteracias leptosomus. The sequence goes on from VYZX01006308.1 coordinate 285,877, forward strand.
GATGAAAATCAGGCCTTTGGATAGAATCCAGTGTCCAAAATACTTTGGATTTGCTCCAAAATCTGAATATTTTGTATCCCAATCCAAAGTACTTCAGATAGAATACCATGATGGAGATGGGGAAAATGGTGCACCAAAGGAGATGGGATTTTTCTGCAGTCGAGTTGGAATATTCCAGACTGGTAAGAAACGCAGAGATTTGAGTAGTCCAATGAATGCTCTGTGAGTCAGAGCATTCACAGTCAGGCTGATTTCTGCTGGGATTTAAATGTCTTTTATCTATCATAGCACAGTTGGCCAAACCTAACAGAGCAGTGCCACTGTCCCCTCCTGTTGTCCCTTTAAACTTGCAGCTTCTCCTCTTTTGTGGCCAGAGGAGGCCACAGCAATGATGCAAGAGCTGGAACCTCTCTGCTATGAGGCCAGGCTGAGAGGGTTGGGGTTGTTCAGCCTGGAGAAGAGAAGGCTCCAGTGAGACGTTCTTGTGGCCTTTCAGTACTTAAAGGGACCTGTCAGAAAGATGGGGACAGACTTTTTAGCAGGCCTGTTGTGACAGGACAAGGGGTGATGGTTTTAAACTGAAAGAGGGAGATTTAGACTAGAGAGAAGGAAGAAGTTTCTAATGCTGAGGGTGGTAAGACCCTGTCCCATGTTGCCGGGAAAGATGGTCAATACCCCATCCCTGAAACCATTCCAGGTGAGGTTGGCCAGGGCTCTGAGCAACCTCTCTAGTTGCGGATGTCCCTGCTCAGTGCAGAGGGGCTAGACTAGACGACCTTTAAAAGTTCTTTCCCAAGCAAACCACTCTGTGATTCTATGATTCTCGCCTAGGGTGCTGTATCGTATAAAACATATTATAAAACCAGCCTGTGCCAGCGGTAGGGAGAAAAAGAGCCAGACCCAGCCTGGTTTGAGTGACTCTCATCCTCTTTCTCACTGCTGTCTTCCTCAGCTCCGTTTCCTTTATTAGGCTGATAACCAGTTAGTGGGAAAAGGCAAAGGGTGTCCTTTGTTGAACCAGATTTAAAGAGGATTAACTCTTCTTGGAGAGACCTCTACTATGTTTAACTTTTCTATGTTGTTATGCAGTTAAAATACTACATTGCAGCTCTGCACATGCAGTTTAGCAAAGGATTTCTGTACCTAAACATCTTACTTTTGCCATTCATGCCTAATAGAAAAGTGCAATGGCTACAATGTGTAGTGGGTATTTTATTGCCTGCAGTTAGTTGAAATCCACACAGAACTGTGCTGGGGTTTAGTGAAAAAAAATCTCACCTTCCATGGGCATTTTCCTATAAAGCATGGCTAGTTACACACTGATTAGCCATGTACTAAGAAGCTTCCAGGGAGCTTTAGCCACCTCGCCTGTAATTCATTGCACACAGGCACGTCGGTGTGTCCTCACAGACCCCAACTTGCATATGAGCGCAGTAAATTACAAGATAAAGGTCAAAGCTGGATGAAGTCAATAGCATTGCTTGCTGTTCTTGGCTTAGGTGAGCATGGTGTTTGAAGTATTGTACCTGGGGAAGGATGGAAAATGGATCATCACACCTGTGCTCTCCTTCATTTTTATCTTTTACATCACTCAAATCCTTGTGTTGGTTTGTAGTTGTTTATTCTAATACTTCTCAAGAAAAAAATCACATTGTAGACTTTATAGCATATGATCGAATCAGCCATTTTATTCCGATTCACTATACTGCGTAAAAATATTTAAATATTTTTCACAAATGAAGCAATTAAGTGAATTCTTTTGCCTCTTTTAGCACTATTTCAAGCTACGTGCAGTACAGAAAAACGGTTGATCTGATGAGATACTGATAAGTATTATGGTGGCAATGGAATAGGATGTTGGCTGAGGCAGAGCATTGCAAAACCAGTAGAAATATAAGGTTACTTCAGAGCATCTCTTGCTGCTTGTGCAAAAAAGAAATTGATGGCTATTATTTTCTTGTAATGGATCCATTGTGCAATTGCCCTAAATAGCAACGTGAACCACAGCAACTGGGCTAAGAGATGAGCAACTTTTTCTGCACTAGGTGCTTCCGGTGCTTTAAATATGTATTTTCTGATTTGACTGTATTACAGAAAGTTAATTCTTGTTTAAAATAATAGGGAAATTATTTGCCTATTTTAGCCTGTCATGTAATAAAAATGCCAATGCAGCATTCAGCAATAATGCTGAAACTTGAAGTTAAATTCTGCCTTGGTTTTGATGAAACATCATCTGCTACCTTCTTAAGCAGAATAAAACCAATCAAACACCAAAACTTCTCAACTGAAAACCGGAGAGAGTCCTGAACTGTTGCCAAGTGCCCTCCAAATCCCATTCCTATATACCAGATTTAGAGATTAAAGGATAGATTGTTTTCATATGAGAGATGACAAGGTGTTTCATGTGACATTCACTGTAACCTTCGCTAGCTGGTACTCACTCACCTCTCCACTGTCAGTGAGCAGGATCTCATCAGTCTCCTCATCCCTTCCCCAGTTTCGGCTGGCCAAGGCTTATTGAAGTGCTTCAGAGAACAGGAAAGTTGAAAAAGATCCCTTGAAAACAGTTTCTGGCTATTCTAGAAGGCCTCAACCTGCAGAAAATCGCACTCTTTAATCTGAAGATCACAATCTATTCTGTAGATTTCAGCACCCTAGTCAGCAGGGTGTGTTCAGCCACTTTCTAGTCCACATCCTTCTTATAAATACCATGGATTTTACTTTATGAAGCATTTTCAACTTTACATTTGTAAGTAGCACATCTGAAGGGAACGTGTGGCCTAAGTGTACTTAAGGGAATATTTTCAAGGACTGTTTTTTTATGCCTCTGTAGTCTTCCTTTCACAGTCTCGAAGGAAGGAACCGTTGTTACTGTTAAATATAGATGTAATGTGGTGTTGGTACTCAAGAAATGTAGGATCCTAAGTCTTGTTCCATTTCTGTCTCAAAAAACATTTTCTTGCTAAAATCAATCAGGTCTATAGTAACATTTAATATGTTTTAAAATGTTAGCGTAGTATTTGTATTAGGAATAAGGCAGAATTGGCATGTGATTCCACGTCAAAACTCTTAGCATTGTTACTACAGTAGTCATCAACACCTCTGACATTTGAGTTTGAGGATTGTTGGGGTTTATGGCATATTTACTATTTGAATCACATATTCTGTGTTTATCTCACCTTAATCAAACATCCAATCTCAAGAGCTAAGTCCCATCTGGTCAACTTAAAAAAAATCTTTTGGGGGAATAACACAATTCATGTCATTCTAAACTTCTTTCATGAAGTTTTGCTCATAAAATACGATCATACAGGGGGAATTATCACTTAAGATGTTCAGATATTCTGAGATAAATGCATTGATGCTGGCTTTTCCCTTTTTATTATACAATTCTTTTGTAAGATGATTATTTAATTTAGTCTAAAGGCAGGGGTTTCCATTTTAATGGATATTATCAAGCCTAGAAGCAGCTCCCTTCACATCAAATTCATTCAGTTTTTATAAACAGTTTTTAAAGGACATTAATTGGGCTAGTCATCTGTTGATAATCCTGAACAGAAGCATATGTGAAATTCTTCAGTTAAAAGATACATCCCTTAATTCACCCAAACTGTACATTAACAATTTAATAACACTTACACTCTTTTAGCTTTAGATGTAGCTCCATTGCATCCATATATAAATAGAATATCCTGGCAGGATTATATTTGCCCTCAGCCTTGTTTTGATGGTTCCATGGACATTTAAAATTTTGATTCTAAGCTCTTTGCAAGCATGCTGCTGTGCACATCTGCATGAGTTACTGAACTGGGCTGAAAGACTTCAGAAAATGGCTCATGTGTTTTCTGTATTTCTTATTTTTCAGGCTGTTTTATTTGAGCCAGGGAGTCATGAAAGAAACTCAAGAAGACAACTTGGATAATGAACAGAAGATAAAAAGAAAACAAAAAGAATGTGGCATATAAAGGGTATAATACCTGGAGGTATTGGATCTGACTCATATTTATAAAAATGAGACGAGCTTTCACAAAATACAAGTTATCTTAGACAGTCATCAAGCTTGGAGCCATGCTGTTGAACTAGAAATTCTCCTTTTCCCCATTCTCCTTTCTGACAGGTAACAAAGGATTGGTGAATTATGATTTTCCCAAGTTGGAAGCACTAATTTTTATCTATATAGTCCATCCTTATGAATATATAAGGAGTTAAACATTGCATATTTAATGTGGATTATAATGGGAAACTGACTCATTAACAAAAATGGTCACTTTTAAGGACTTGGTTTCAAACTGAGCTGGAGCCTCCCAATGCACTTTGTACAATTTGGAGAAAGATGTACTGAATGGCCTGCTTTGGGAGGCCATCATGACATGTCGTAAAAGGATATCATCTTACTGTTGATATCTTTGAAGACTCATAAACAGAAACAGAAAAATGAATGGTGGAAAGGAGTGTGACGGAGGGGACACAGATGGAGGGCCACCAGCAGTGCAAGTTCCCGTTGGTTGGCAGCGACGGGTGGACCAAAGTGGAGTGCTCTATATCAGGTAAGGTTCTCTGAGGTGGTTACTGGCTTTGTTTTCAGTGTAGTTTTGCCAGAACGTGTGGTAAATTGGTGACTTAGCTCATCTTTCATACTCAAAAACTTCAAGGGCTTGTTCTTTGTAAGTGCACAATCGTTTTTCTGCTCATATTAGTGGAATCCACTTATGTCAGTTGTGCCATTTGCATGCCCTTAACGTACTCTCAAATCTAATATTGCTTGGTCTTGAATATTTGATAATCCTTACTATACATTTTGCTGTAGGCATGAATAGTTCTTTATTACCTACTATTGTCATACAGATTTCAAAGCTGAGCGGTAGCAGATTTAACCTTACTAAATATCTTTATTATTGAAACCTTTCACAACAACACTAAGCAGAGGTCTAGTTACATGCCACATCTGAGACGATGAGAAATCTCTGCTGTCTTTTGCCTACTCTCAGATGTGTGGTCATTGCCTTTTCCTTCCACCAGAACAGGCTTTTTAATAAGAGCCTTTGCTGGGGAAATTCAGAGCAGTGGTCAGGCATTAGAACAGACCATGGCAGGTTAAGGTAGAGTGGGACTTTCTTCTAGCTGCAGAAAACGTCAGATTTAAATGCTTGGTGAAAGTTTTGTGTTCAGTACCACTGACATTCTCTAGCAGGATTTACTTCTATAGATTCCTCACATCTCTCATGTAGAAAAAACAGGAACACAAGGCTACATCCAAAGTTTTAGGTATTTTATTTGATTATTTTGTTAGCTTATTGGATTTTTTTGCTTCACCCTGGAACAGTCACAAAGAAATGCATGGAAATTACTATTAAATGAGTGTGTTTAGACAGATGGACTATAAATTAAATGTTATTGGGAAAAAGATCAAAGTCCACTTTAACAAAGTATGGGTACATCAGGTTTACATCACAGAAGTCTAAATGGTTATCAGTTTGTTATTTGCTTAATCTTATTCCACTATTCTGTGATTAAAATAACCACTTCTTCATAGCATTTTATGTATTACCAATACAAAATTCTTTAATGAGTCAAAGCATACTCCAATTTTATACTGAACTACCATAAAAGATCAAACACATTCCAAGATTTCTTGTTTATACTCTCTATTAGCAGAATCAAACAAAATCTATGTCACTGATACGCATGTCAAAGACAAATTGCCTTCCCCTTGTATTTCTCATTACAGCTCTAATTTACTGGGCCTCTGCCTTAGTTAAAAATCAATGAGAAAGAAAAAGTTGTGGGTTGGTTGGGTTTGAGGTTTTTTCCTATCATCTCTATATCCAGGCATCAGGACATAAAATGCTTTGATATTTTTATATACCTGATGATCCTACCTGCTTTTGAACTTGATTTTCTACAGCTGTAAGAAGCAGGCCACAAAACTTGTGGTGCTGCTTCAAGCATGTGTCTTACATGTATATAAACTAGTGAATGTTGTTAGAGTTCTGGCAGTTACTTGTTTTTCTGTCTTCTTTTTATATTTATTTTGATGGAGGATGACGGAGCCCTGAAACAGGCTGCCCAGAGAGGTTGTGGGATCTCCTTCTCTAGAGACTTTAAAAACTCATCTGGGCATGTTCCTGTGTGGCCTGCCCTAGGAGACCCTGCTTTAGCAGGAGGGTTGGACAAGATGATCTCCAGAGGTCCCTTCCAACCCTCACCATGCTGTGACTCTGTGATATTATCTTTGTTCAGGGTGACATTTTAAATATTTCTGTTCTGAATCACCTTACGCTGTTTTTACTCTAGTTGACCTTACACTGTTTTTATTCTAGTTGAACTTCAATAATCAAGTTTACCAGTTGTCTTTTCAGCTTGAAAGAACTTGCATTAGTTCTGCCCTCTTCCCAAGTTTTCCCCATGTATTTCTTTTCTTTTGGTTACTTTTCTGATTGCCTTCTGTAAGCCATTCTGATTAAGGAAAGGCACTTAGTATGGTCCGCTCTTCCATGGCACAGAGTAGAATACGTGGGTTGGAAAGGATGGAAGTCAAACAATCCAATCTCCTGCTCGGCACAGAGCATCCACAGCACTTGGTCAGGTCAGCCCTTGGTTTCATTCACCAGCTGCCTCTTCAAGGACTGAGATTCCACAACCTCTCTGGATAACCTGCTCTAGTGCTGCACTGCCCTTCTGAAGGAACGACCACCCTGAAAACACATGCAGCAGTTATTGAGAGAATGAAAGGTCAAACAATATTGACTCAAAAGCCATCCAAGGGAAAATTAGTGTATATATTAAGATCTGACATGATTTAACTAGAATAGATGATGCCAGCTGAATAAGGACTCATTCTATTTGTGCTTCCTTATAAAGCACACACGATTTTCTATCAACTGTCAACAGTTTCTTTGGATTAAATCAATTCATTAACTAGTTTTTATTACCTGGTAAAAGCACTGAGTTGAGTCTCAGAGCCTTTCTTAGTAAAACAGTGCTGCTGCCTTAAAAATTAGGCTGCTGCCTAATTCTCCAGCTTATTGTTTGTGAATAGTCATCAGAGGAATAAACTGAGAAAAGTTCTTTAATAACAGGAACAGATTCACAACTGTCAGTAACAGATATTTTATAATTTGCTCTTTCTTGTTTCTTTGGGAGGCCTAAAACTTCTGGGCGACTTCAGTGCTGCAAAAAAAGTGGTAGTTTCTTACAAAGGAAGCTGTGAATTAATCCTTTGCAGTATAGAAGTGTGAGGAAATAAATGCACACAAAAGATACTTTGCAATTACACAGGTCTGCCCAAGAACAAGGCAGAAATGGAAAAAATGGGCCTTTTTAAAATTTTGTTTTTGACAAATAACCTCACATATATGTGCAGTAGGGATGCTGAAGTACCACATGCCACAGACTGAGTGATCTGTGCACTCTGGTAAGCACGAGTACCCGGACCTTCCTGTACACACACCCATTGTCAGTGCCTTACAGGTCTGTTGTTTTCAGGCTCCAGTATCTTCTTATGCTTAAACTGGATATGTGAGCCCAGATTTTCCAGAATTAAGAAAAAAAATGAACTCTGATGGTATAGCTTTATTCTGCTGCTCAATAGGCTTTTTTCACCAGTGCAAATAAAATGGCATCCTGACTTCAGAGCATATTCCCAGGGGTGCCATTTAACACAAGGTCATGGAAAGCATCTGTAGAGATTTTTTACATAGATGGGACAGTCTAGAGCAAATGCCAGTCAGAGTTTCTCCTGTTGGAAGTAGTAACATCTTCAAGTATGGACCTTGCCGGTGGTGAGCAGTCACTCCTGTGGGTGTAGTCAGGACAGGTTGGGAAAGTCCAAAGCAGTCAGCCAGTGCTGGAGATCATAGAATCGTAAAGTGGTTTGGGTTGGAAGGTATCTTACAGATCACCTAGTTTCAAACCCCTGCCATAAGCAGGGGCACCTCCCACTAGACCAGGTTGCTCAAAGCCCCTTCCAACCTGGCCTTGAATACATCCAGTGTTGGGGCATCCACAGCTTCCCTGGGCAACCTGTGCCAGTGTCTCACCACCCTCAGAGTGAAGAACTTCTTCCTTACGTCTAATGTAAGTCTGCCGTCTTTCAGTTTAAAGCCATTACCCCTTGTCCTGTTGCTACAAGCCATTGTAAAAAGTCTCTCCCCAGCTTTCCTGTAGCCCCTTTAAGTACTGGAAGGTTGTGATACGGTCTCCCCTGAGCCAAAGTATAGAACAAGTGATACTCACTGAGTTAAAATGTGACAATGGTAGCATCATGGTTTAATCAGCCTATAGCTGAAATGAAAATTAAAGAAAAAATAAATAGCACTTTACCCCTACTTCCCAAGAATTCTAATTTAAGACAGGGAAAGTTTGGCTTTCTGACCTATCTGTCACTTCATATCTGGACTGTTGTTTTTAGGTTGCTCTTTTATCTTGCTTACCCACACAGTTGTCACTGTTACACATATTTGACCTGGGCAGTTCTCTCTAAAATAATTATTATCAGGGGAAGTCTAGCAAATAAGTTACTTATTTAAACTGGCAGTGTAACTTTAAATGTCACTTGCAGATGTTACTTTATAGGTGACTTAGTTTATGTGCAGAATTAGGTGTTTATACATAGGTTTTAAGTATGAAAGTTTGTCATAGTTTGAATTTTTGACTCTTGGCTGTTTTCATGATCCAAACTTAAGTTGTTTTTGTTAAAATAAGGGCTATTTACAGCTGCCGTTAAGAACCAGTGTTTTAATCAGGCCTCATAAATTATTGTATTCTTTCCCCGATAAACAGTTTAGATGGCTAAGTAATAAAGAACAATCTGGAAGTTAGAGGCTTGTGACATGAGAACTTTTTTCATCTTATGAATTAGTGATTTTGCCGTAACAGAATTTCCAACGTCCTATTTTTGGATATGGAGATAATGATTTTCTGGTGGGAGTTAGAGAAACCCAAGCGCAGTTTATCAGAAACTCACTGGACTGGCTTCTTGATGCAATATGTCTCACTTCCAGTGAGAGGGTTGAAATCTTAGCTGAATGAAACCCAACTGTTTTTGCAACTAAGAGACCCAGCCTCAGCAGTTCGGTTACTTGCCCATTTTTCTATGGGTTTTCTCTTACTTAAAACACATGTTTCTGGGGTTCTTTTCTTTTTAAATTAGGTCCCAATCCTAAAAGGTACAGATGAGTGTCATGGCTGGGTGGAACTGCAGTGATGTGATGGAGGGGAGGAGGTCCGTGGGGACTGCACTCTGCCCGTGTCTTGAACTTTATAAGAGAGAGAAGAGAGAAAAATAATCCTTTCAAGCAGGACTCTAATATTAAAATATCAATAATCCCTGTTACTTTATTTTCTCTGCCCTTACTGTGTTTGTTTTTCTATAGTAAAATCTTCCTTCCTTTAATGTGTTTTTGGGGACCTGTTTTTGATAAGTATCATCTCAGTTCTTACTAAAAACAAGAAGCGCTATGAAATAAAATATGAAATCTTAGCTGTGTTATTTTAAACACTCTCTATGTGAGCTGTTGAAGTTGTAGATAGAAGTCATGACCTATCAAATAGCTTGTATTCATCATTTCTGTTCCTTTGCAGTCCCAGTGGGTCTTTATTATCCTGCTTGGAGCAGGTGAAGACTTACTTGCTGACTGATGGAACATGCAAGTGTGGCCTAGAATGTCCTCTTGTTCTTCCCAAGGTAAAGAAAAGCATCATTTTGGATATCTGTGCTCTCATCCTTATGAGCTGACAGTGTCAGTTGATGTGCTGTGCCATGACTTAAGCTCTGTTCAGATTATATATGTAACATGAGATAAGTGGTATACACCCAAAGATTTACCATAAAATACAAAATTAATCTCCCCTCTGCCTTCTCCCCTCATGGAAAAGATCTGACTTGATTTTTGTAGTGTTCAAATACTAAAGAATTATTAAATTGGAAACTTACCATCAACAGCATTGTGTTAACAGGTGAGAATCAGAACAGGCCACTGACTTACGTGATAGCTTCAGTATCAGCTTCACAATTTTATTGTCTGTGCACAAATTGTAAACTTTTCTTAATCACAGACCAATCTCAACCACACACAGTCCTTTTCTCTGTTTTTTCTCCCTACCCTTTATACTGAGGGTTGTTAAACTTCTCTCGCTAGGTGACAACTTCCTTGGCTCTTTACCTATTGTAAATATATTCATTTCTTACTTAAAATTTTGAAATGTACTGTAAAGTTTATGTCTTGGGCAATGTAGGAGCAGTCACATAGCTCAAAGGAACAGAGGCAGATCTCATTTTATGTAAAATTTCTGGTTTAGATATATTTGGTGAGTTTGCTGCCCATAAGCAGTATTTTAAACATTGGCATTTTTACTCTCAGGTCTTTAATTTTGATCCTGGAGCTGCTGTGAAGCAGAGAACTGCTGAAGATGTTAAAGCGGACGAAGATGTCACTAAACTATGCATACATAAAAGGAAAATTATTGCTGTGGCTACACTTCATAAAAGCATGGAAGCACCACATCCTTCACTAGTTCTAACTAGTCCTGGTGGTGGAACAAGTGAGTAAAATCATGCAGAATCATTTAATTACCTCATTTTACATATATATCATTGCTATGCAGAAACACCCCCAAAAGTCCAATGTATTTGTGAGTGCAATAGTAAACAGATTCAAGGGGAAAATGGAGGGAGTATTTAGAGAAATGTAGGTAGATAGAAAATGAGCCTAAAAAGCAGGTTATCCCAGACTAAGAGCATGATTTTCTTGGAAAAGATATCAGATCATTCTAGACAAAGAAAATACATTAGCTCTCATCTTTTGGAACTGTAGTAATATGTCTGATATTCTGTCACATGGGAAATTAGAGAAGCAGAATAAAGTGATTATAAAGGGATTAGAATGTGGCTAAGGACTTGGCTAAATGGGAAATTGTATTGCAAGGCAGAATATACAGCAAGAGAAGATCTCCACTGTAATTTCTCAAGGATTATTTTGGGGGACCAACCTGGATTAGCATTTTAATTATCCACATCAACAAAAAAAAGTGATGTAATTTGTTGATGGATGAACTTGATAGTTATTACCAAAACAAGAGAAGCTCAAAACGTGTTGAAAATCTGGAGGATCATTGAGACCTGGATTGAAAGAAAAGATGTAGCAACAAATCCTGTTAATTGTAAGGTTATTCACCTGGGCACTAGTGAAAAAAGCTATTAGCTGTAAATTATTGAGGAAAGAAGCCCTAGATATCGTAGCTGATCAAAGCTGCCTGTGAGCAGTACCAGGTGGCAGGATGGTACAGATCAATGGGGCTCGAAGAGAGAAGTACAAAGGCGGTTGTGTGCTCTCTGCCTTCCCATGCCCCTGTTCTCCCTGGCAGCACTCGGGCTGAAACAGAGCAGAGGCTTTTCTCTGGGTGAACTGCAAAACCTGCATCTAAAAGTGTTTAGCTTGTTTCAACCCAGCAAAATGGTGGCTGAAAGGAGTCAATAAAGTCATTGGGAGAATCAGCACCTGAAGATAAAGCTTCTTATGCTAAAGGATGAAGTTAGCACTGAAAAAAACAGCTACAAAAACAGTTGTGTAGAAACCTAAACTGAAAATTAGGTACTTTGTAAGGATTACAAAGAAAGGTTCTAAAGTAGCTTTACCAATCCCAGTGGTGAGGACAAAGGAGTGAAGGTTTCTTTTAAGACAGAACTTGGTAAGTTTGTTTATATACTGATACACGCAGCTTTTGGGCAATGACTCTCAATAAGCTGAGAGATCTTTTTCACCCCTCTATTGCCGTAACGAGAGCAGGCTAATTTCTAACCACTTTGTAGCTTGACTTCAAAGTGGGAAATTTTAAGAGTATAAAAAATAATACGTTTCAGGCCCATAGACATTGCTAAGATACCAGTGCTGTTCATAGTACTGATGTACTCTTGCCTTTTCGAATTGCTAGGTAGGATTTTAAAGCTTTGTTTAAATTGGTTTTTGCAATGTAGTTTGTTTTTAAAAAGAACAGCACAATCTCCCATTTGACAATGCACTTTCCTTATTCTTTTTTTTTTCTTCATTGAGTAGTACTTAAGTTACATTTCTGTTTTCAAAAAATTAGCAAAATGAAGGAGGTAAAACCGGCTAAATATTAAATACACAAGTCCCATTTATGTGGTCTTACCTTCTCTGTTGACCAGAATTTTGCACACTAAGCAAAGAACAAAATTTCCCAAGAAATTGTCTTTGTAAACGAATTGTCTTTTCATTTACACACACTTGTATTTGACCATTTGTTTAGGTCCAGCCTTCAGCATGAGGGTTCTTGTGCATATTTCGTTTTGCAGTTCAGTCTTGAGATTTGTCCCTTAAATGAGACTTTGGTTGTATTTTGGGAAAGGTAATATGTTTGTTTCTGTCATGATGTAGCTGGTTGAGCAAATAGGATGAAGGCAGGATTGTCAGTGCCATCTGTCTCCGATGGCCAGGCTGAAGGAGAGAGGGGAATTGGCTTCCTGTGAGTAAAAGAATTTAAAGGCACCTCTGAATACATTTGAACATGGAATCTTTAACTCATTATTCAAGTTTAAGTTTGCATATTCAGAGGCTGCATGCCAAGCACTCCAAGCTGAATTACAAATTCCCAGAGCAGCAACACTGGCATAAAGTCCACCAGATGTGGAGCTGTTTGTGAGGGTATTCTTAAAGTAAAACACTAGGAAAAAACATCTTTAGAAATAGAACTTGTATTAGTGGGCAGAAAAGGAAAGTGATCTTGTGCCTGTAGGAAGGTCCAGTCTCAAAACTGGGATTTACAGGAAATTTTTCCATTGTAGAGGGGTTCACTTGTGTGCATATGTTAATATCCACGGGGGTGTTGACCTGAAACCAACATAAAAGGTTAAGCCTCTTAAATTTTAGCATCTTCATCCCAAGCAAAGCTTGTTGCAGAAGCTCCAGGCAAAGCCTTAATTCAGTAAAGCCATACAGGACAGTTCCTAGGAACAGATTAGCTTAGAGGGCTGGAACTCAATGCCCGTGGTGCCAGCAAGTGATGCAGAGCAGCAGGAGAAGCTGCATCCTGCCTTGAGCAGCCATGGTCACTTAGCCCTCTGCCATTAATTGCTTGGCTGAAGAGAAGTCTGGGACAAAGTTGTGTTGCACAGCTCCCCATTCATCCTCATCAGGAGCAGCATTTGGGGCAGGATGCTTTTCTCTGTAGGGTGTTGAGAAGTTAGTCTAAGCCCTTTGTTCCTCCTGTACTCAATAGATGGTGCCAGAGGCTCCTTTTCGCCACGACAGCTTGCTCCTCCTGCCAGCTCTTAGCCAAAGTGGTGGTGCTGGAGATCAGGAGTAGGATGCTGGGGATGATGGTTAGAAAGAAAAGACAAAAGAGAAGGAAAAAGATTTAAAGTTGTCCACATTTATACAGTCTTTATATGGAATGTGGAGTTAAAAACTCTACAGTTGCACTATGTTGTAGGGTAGCATGCACTGTTCCATTGGTGATTTCGGTGTTATTTCTGTTGAGTCAAAAGTTTAGCCCAAAAAAAGGCTTTCTGACTTTTATGAATGTTTTTACACACGGTATTTTTGCGCTGAAATGTGTGATATTGGATTTCCAAACAGTAACTCTTGTGTTTTTAATATCAGGTGCAACTCCAGTAGTTCCTACTCGAGCAGCAACTCCAAGGTCAATGAGGAATAAATCACATGAAGGAATTACAAATTCTGTGATGCCAGAATGTAAGACTCCTTTCAAGTTGATGATAGGGGCATCTAATGCCATGAGTAGGCTTTATGTGCAAGAAATGGCTGGAAGCCAGCAACAAGAACTTCATTCTGTCTATCCTAGGCAGAGATTGGGTAGTAATGAACTTGGACAGAAGTCTCCGTATCGTGGCAGTCATGGTGGAATGCCCAGTCCAGCTTCATCAGGATCACAGATATACGGAGATGGCTCAATCTCTCCTAGGACTGACCCACTTGGAAGCCCTGATGTTTTCACAAGGAACAATCCCACTTTTCATGGAGCACCCAACTCTAGTCCTATTCACATGAACAGGACACCTCTTTCTCCACCATCAGTAATGTTACATGGTTCTCCCATACAGTCATCCTGTGCAATGGCTGGAAGGACTAATATACCTCTTTCCCCAACCTTGACCACAAAAAGCCCAGTAATGAAAAAACCCATGTGTAATTTTTCAACTGGTATGGAAATACCAAGAGCAATGTTTCACCATAAACCGCCTCAAGGTCCACCCCCACCTCCTCCACCACCTTCTTGTGCTCTTCAGAAAAAGCCATTAACATCAGAAAAGGATCCGCTTGGCATACTTGACCCTATTCCTAGCAAACCAGTGAATCAGAACCCTGTTATCATTAACCCAACTACTTTCCATTCAAACGTCCACTCTCAGGTACCCGTGATGAATGTAAGCATGCCTCCTGCTGTCGTTCCTTTGCCAAGTAATCTTCCTTTGCCAACTGTAAAACCTGGTCACATGAACCATGGAAGTCATGTTCAAAGAGTTCAGCATTCTGCTTCAACTTCCCTCTCTCCTTCACCAGTGACATCCCCAGTTCATATGATGGGATCCGGGATTGGAAGGATTGAGGCTTCTCCCCAAAGATCACGTTCTTCTTCCACATCATCAGATCATGGAAATTTCCTCCTGCCTCCAGTAGGACCACAGTCATCCTGTAGTGGTATTAAAGTTCCTCCCAGGTCCCCAAGGTCAACAATAGGGTCACCAAGGCCATCTATGCCATCTAGCCCTTCCACCAAGCATGATGGACTTAATCAATACAAGGAAATCCCTAACCCATTAATTGCTGGAATGAGTAATGTATTAAATCCTCCAAACAATGCAGTTTTTTCTACTGCATCGGCTGGAAGTGGTTCCTTGAAGAGTCAGCCTGGTTTGCTGGGAATGCCTTTAAATCAGATCTTGAACCAGCACAATGCTGCCTCTTTTCCAGCAAGTAGTTTACTCTCAGCAGCAGCCAAAGCACAGCTAGCAAATCAAAATAAACTTGCTGGTAACAACAATAACAGCAGTAGCAATTCTGGACCTGTTGCCAGCGGTGGCAACAACGAAGGACATAGCACTTTAAATACCATGTTCCCTCCCGCGGCCAATGTGCTTCTTCCAACGACTGAAGGGCAAAGTGGCCGAGCAGCACTGAGAGATAAATTGATGTCTCAGCAAAAAGATCCTCTGAGGAAAAGAAAGCAGCCGACCACCACGGTGTTGAGTTTGCTGAGACAGTCTCAGTTGGACAGTTCTGGAGTTTCCAAAGCTGGATCTGATTTGATAAGAAAGCAAAGTCAAAGCTCCTTTCCCATCAGTTCAATGTCCCAGCTACTTCAGTCCATGAGTTGTCAAAGCTCTCACATGAGCAGCAATAGTACCACCAGTTGTGGGAGTTCCAGTACTGCTTTACCTTGCTCTGGTAACCAGATGCATTTTGCAGACACCAGTATGAACTCTGGCAGTCTCCAGAACTCGCTGGCACAGAGTTTACCCTTGCGAGGGGAAGGTATGCACTGCCAGAACACAAACACTAACTTTGTCCATGGTACTAGCCCGGGCACCACCAACCATCTTGCAGGTTTAATAAATCAGATGCAGGCTAGCGGGAACTGTGGGATGCTCAGTCAGTCAGGAATGGCTTTAGGAAACTCATTACATCCACCTCAGTCGAGAATCCAGGCGTCCTCCACTCCAGTGATACCAAACAGCATTGTTAGCAGCTGTAATCAAACAAGTCCTGAAGCAGGTACGTTGCCTTCTGAAAGGGTACCCCTGTGTTTGAGTGCTTGGAAATATATGGTGACTATTTTTAAATGGGTTCCTTTTACATATCTACATTTTAAACTTGAGTTTACCAGTATGAAAAGTCTGCCTATCTCATGCTGATACCAGATACTCCAAAATAAAACAAGTAAGAAAAAACAGTGATAGACTAAAATATATCTCCCTTTTTCAGAAGAAATTTATCCTGGCCTCCTTCCTGTGACAACTCTTGCTTCTATTAACTTCCACATGCTGCGTAAATAAAATCCATGCACTTTTGTACCTACCTAGACCTCAGCTTTTGTGGCTTGCTCAAATAAATCAGAGGCTTTTTTTCAGCCTACTTTGCTGCTTCAGCCCTAGAACTCTGTGGCCAACCTGGCAGTGTACGTCTATACATGTGTTCTTTACTGCTTCCATTAAAGAGTCGGCGTTATCAGAGATGGAAGCAGATACTAGGAGTACAAACATTTACAAAATAACCTTTTTCAGGGACAGCACAGGGGGAATGCCGAGTCAGTGTTTGCCTTTATCATGATAGTTTTACTGAGCTGGTAATTAGATGGTTAAATAAACTATATATTCAGTTGGAAGAGGGTAGAGAGAGATTTCCTGGTTTGTCCGTCAGTGAAGACTTGGAGAGGAACCAGGTATTGCTATCTCCATGCTGTTTAAAGGTAAAATGGAAACAGCTCAAAAATGCATATTTCATTTAACTACTGCTGGTTGAACAAAGTCTGCAGTTTTGAAAGCTGGTGCTGTGTTAATTTCTCAAGCAAAAAGAAAACCTGCCACTTGCTATTTCGGTCTTTCAGCTCAGTTAACTTTCAGAGCATGTGTTTGATACAATCCTAGCTGAACTACATCAGGTCAGAGGAAAATGACTGTAAGTGTGCAAGTGGTCTCTGTCATTAACCCAAGAAAGAACCTGATATGTATTCCTGAGCTTTCTCCAAGAGAGCTGTTTTTCCTTCAAAGTACAGAAAGGAATTATAGAAAAACTGAATTATCTAAAAATAATTCTCTAATATTATGCTGGTCACAATTTCTGATGACTTTTACGGGTTTCTCTCCATTCCTGGGGAAAAAAGGCTTTTTTTTTTTTCCTTTAGCTCTATTGGTGGCTTGTGTCGCAAGCAAGCAGCTATTAATCCTTGCATGGCTGTTTTGCCTTGTCATGCTGACAAAGAGAAGTATTTCCTGATATAGTATGTCACTTCTGAGACTTTGTACTCCCTTCTGAGCTGAACAAAGGTCTGATTTTGCCTTAGGAGCTTGCTTCCCTGCCCCACTAAGCATACTACAAAATGCCTTTAGCAGGAACTCTTTGGATTTCTGCCTCTGTTGAGTTCAGTGGGGACCACAGGGAGGTAGGACAGGATAGGGCAAAAGGAAATGGCCTCAAGTTGTGCCAGGGGAGGTTTAGGCTGGAGATTGGGAAAAATACCTTCCCCAAAATGGTTGTCAAGGCCCAGCCTAGACTGCCCAGGGCATTGGTGGAGTCCCAATCTCTAGAGGGAATTTTAAAGTCATGTAGCTGTGGTGCTGAGGGACGTGGTTTAGTGGTGGACTTGGCAGTGTTGGGTTAACAGTTGGACCTAATCATCTGAAAGGTCTTTTCCAACTTAAACAATTCTATGATGCTGTATCGGGGTTTTATAAGTTGTCACTGTCCACACAGCTGAAGAAAGCTGTGAAGTTATTGCAGCATTGGACTACGTTAACTTACCCTCGGAAAAGACTGAATTTTAAGAGAGATGAGAGCCTGTGCACCAGCAGTTGCCATCAAGAAGCTGAACAGTAGTAATTCACCCTGCATGGCGTAAGGGTTGGAAAGGTTCAAAATTAACAGAAGTTTTACATTACATAGAAGTTATCAATAAAATGTTGCTTAAAGGCTATTAAAGTGGGCTTCAAAGAACAGGAATCCAAGTTCATCCCTATGAGGGATCTTCTTGTTCCTATTCCATCACTTTGCCCCAGCCTTATGCAATAGCCATACCCTGCTTTGGTGTAGTGCTAGCTGGGAGCACTGATGAAGGCTGCCTTCGGGCTAAAGGCATAGAGTTGTAGAATGGTTTGGGCTGGAAGGAACCTTTAAGGCCCCCTCCGCTGAGCAGGGACATCTACAACTAGAGCAGGTCGCTCACAGTCCCATCCAACCTAACCCAGAATGTTTCCAGAGATGGGACTTCTGTCACCTCTCTGAGCAACCTGGGCCAGGGTCTCACCACCCTCAGTGTAAAAAATTTCTTCCATCTAGTCTAAAACTCCCTCTTTTAGTTTAAAACCATCACCCCTTTTCCCTGACTGTGGGTGGTTGGCGTTCCTATGTTAGTTCCTCTGAGCCTTTGCTTGTATCACCAGGCAAGCTGGATTTCTTCCTGAGAAGACAAATGCAACAGAACAAATCTGTGCACATGACAAAGCCCCACGAAGAAGGGTTTGAACATAAACAACCAATTCAGTTGGCATCGATATAAGAGCAGTAATGTGAATGTAACCCCACCTGGGAGCTTCTCTTCTGCTGTGGTGTTTCTACGGAATAGTATTCCTAATACCGTGGAGATAGAATTATGGCAATATAATTATAGGGCCTTAAGCTGACACTTTTTTCCTTATCTAAATGATAAATGGTAGTTCTGTGTAGGCAAAGACTAGGAAGATTTGAATTTGTTCTGTTTCTCTTTACTGAGTGGGGTTGTTTCTTTCAGTTTGACACTTGCAAAATGCACACAGTAATTATTTTATTAATATCTGTGATGCCTAGAAGCCTAGATACCTGTTTCCTTCTTCAAGATGAAATTTCAGATTCTGTTATCTTTGTGTTATTCCCAGGGGCAAGGCCCTAAAACGGTGCATAAACCTTGATCCAGGCTCCTGCCGTCACAGCCGCATGCTGTGAGATTTAGATCTCATCCATAGCCTGGGACAATCCAAACAGAGACATTTTGGTGTATATGCAGGAGAATGGAAGCATTCTTGCCCTGAAACAATGTGAAACATTGAGTATTTTGCATTAATAATAACCTTTAAAAACAAAAGTTAGTTACCAGCCTGCGTTCAGTCGTGGAGACAGAACTGAGAAGCAGTGTGTTGGGAATGGTTGTGTTCGGAGGCTGCAAGGGTTGCTGGGTTCGGTGGCTGGAGCCGAGCACTGTCAGACGTGCCCCGTGAACCAAGCTGAGTGAGGCATCTTCAGGAAACTCTCGTGTTCATATCAGAGTTTGTGGCTTCTGGGGTTTTGGGTTTTTTTTGTTTTGTGTTTAAGTATTTTAATTGCTAAATTTGTTTTCTGTTTCTGTGCCAGCATTCAGAATAGCTACTAATCAGAAAATAGTTCCTGAGAGAAAAAAGTGCTGAGAATCACCACAATTAGATAGCTGGTTATTGCCTAAGCTTTTAATTATATTTTAACCACATGGACCAAGTTTTCTTATTCTGGCTTTTGTTTTCTTCTTCCACAGATAATATCTTTAGTTTCTAGGTAATTTTCAGTGTCAGCGTGATGAAATTAAAAATGAATAAATACAAAAATAAAAAATTCTGTTTACGCACTAGAAAGCTTTTGTGGTTTTCCAAGTTTGAGCCCTTGAAAGCCAGTTATACTTAATTAATTTTTATTAACAGTTTCGGTCTCGGTTATATAGTATTTGTGTTACAAGCACTTTTTAATAACAGCTGACTTACAGGAAGAGCTAGTAGCAGCTCTGTGCAGATTATTTAGGGCTCTTCCTTTGAAAATAGTTAATTTTCTGCCAGGAGACTGGGTTCTAGACTCATTTTTTCTAATGAAAATTTCCTGTTTGGCAGCCTTAAGGTTTATTCATTAAGCCACTTTGCCTCTGAGAAGTATTTTTTGGATTTGTCTATTCTTTCTGTAAAATAAGTCTGCATTACTGTGTGATGTATTTTATCATGGTCTGGTTATTTTTTATTTTTTTTCTTGCTGTTAGGATGCGCCATTTGTCCAGAAGTTCACAGTGTAGAAAACCTCTGTATGAGTGTTGAACATTCAACATGCAAATTCTGCTAAGAATGCAGTGTATGAGCTAGATGAAAACTAGTGAAAAATATTTGGGAGTAAAAGCTATAAGGGAAATCAGAGGAACAAATATAATGACCATAGGAGATAGAAATTAAGATTATAAATATCAGAACACCAAAAGTACGAGGAAATTCTAGGTCTAGAAGTTTAATAGTGACAAATAAAGTTCAGATTTGGCAAACAAAGGTTATATCCCTTCCATAGACTCAGAACAGTAATTTTTTACTGTTGACATTTATAGAACAGAAAATATAATTAAATAGGGAGGAGCACACAGGACCAATACCAATCACTGAGGAGCTTCTATCCCACTCAAATAGATTTTATTTTAATACAGCCAAGTACAGGGCAGTATAACTGGGAATGGAACATTCCCTTGGAAAGCAGTGACTCAAAGAAGGTTTTGGGGAGGCTTTGATTTGATAGGCTTAATGCAAACTGTCAGATCTGTGATGCTGAAAAAAACAAAACAAAATAAAAAAACATAGAGGCTGGGTGGGTGCTTGGGAACATAAAAATGAGAATGCAGGAATATGCATTGGAACCAGGGCTGCTCCTGGCTCTGCATGTACCTGAGAAAACCAGAGTCAGGATATGACATTCTGGGTAGTGGTCACTCCTCGTGAAAGGTACAGAAATAGTAGAGGTTTCAGAGGGCCACAAAACTGATCTGTGTGTGTGCCCATCAGACCTCAGGATGTAAGCCTGGAGACAATGTCTGTCTTACTGAAGTCGGGCTTGCCTCCCATACTGTGAGCTTGGCAACTAACCAAATGCCAGGGAGTCGAGCTGGATCTGAGGCATTCCAGCACTTGGGAATTCCCTGGAATCTACTCTTTCAAAAAAGTAGCCGAAGAAAAGTATCTTTTTCTACAAGTATTTATTCTTGAGCACTATCTGAAAAGGGGAAGGGCTGAATTATCTTTACCTTCTTGGCAGACATTCGCTGAGAACTTCCAGTGACTGGAATCTGGTACATTCAACATCAAAGAGATGAGTGGTTTCCGTTGGGTGAGAATACTAAAATATTGAAATATTCTAGCAGAGGGCATGTTGAGTATATGAACAGAAAGAGCCTTAAAGAAATTACACAACCCAAGTGTGCATAGGATGGTTCTGAATGACGATGATGGTGACTTTTGACCTTAGCATCTGCTCAGCTCAGTTCCCCTCATGCCACCCTCCCACACTGACCTTCGGGTCACAGAGAGCTGCGCTGCTGTCACACTCCCTGTTCAGAATACTGATACTTCTGTCTTAACCGTTATAGTGTAACCTCATTATCAGGATTTCATCCCAATATAACCTAAAGAACTCAAAGATTTTTTTTGGCCAAAATGACAGTTGGCTAGAGCGAGTCAAAGTGGAGCCATCATAGATTGTCTTCTTGCAGAACCAGAAACTCTCTTGCTGATAATCAGAGAAAAAGCATTTTCAAATCAGTCCAGCCTTTGTTTTTTTTTCTTGTGAGCATCATGGGGCAGGGGGACAGGTCCCGGTTCTCTGCTAGTTATTGTGTTTCCTCTTGCTTTTTGCCCATAGCACAAAGCTCCTGAGAAGTGAATTACTTTAGTCTAACTGAAGGATTTGTCCTTAATTTAGGTGAAAAATACCAATGAAAAGTATTTCTTCAGCTTTTAATTTGCGAACCTGTTTTACTTTGTCATCTGGGGGTAAGTATTCTCCCTTGCCCTCTGGGAGAGCTGTGAATGTGAATGCTTTAGATGGAAAGGAATGATGCTGCCATTGCACCCGTGTGTTGATGGTGTGAGGAGCCCAAAGCATAATGTTACTTGAGTAAAAAAATGTGCTGTTGGCTGTAGTGATAGTCATCAACATGATGTAGGCCCATGCTTCTCTGAAAATGGCCTTTCCTGTGCACTAAAGAAGATGCAGGGGTTTAGAATATATGACATTAAATGTCTACAAAGTGGCGTATTCTAGTACGTGATTTTCTCCCAAAAATTACTTCTGTATTTCATAGAATTACAAAATCAGTGGAACTTTAAATTCAGAAGAGTATCTGACTGGCATCCTTTATGGAGCTTCTTATGTCTGAGAAAAGTTTCTTCTTTCACTGAACCCCTAGAAAGGATGCCAACCAGCTACTCTTTTAATTATAAAGCCAGTTGCAATGTTCTATTGATTTTGGTTTTTGATGTTCATATAAACGTACAGAGGGACTTTTCTCCAGTGAGCAGGTGGGGTGTGATTATAAGAGATCACTGTTATTTAAATCCAGAACTACTTTTCAGCATTCTGCTCTGCTTTCTCTTATTGTTATTAGAGAGAGAAAAACATTCTTCTTTTTATATTCAAATAAGAACTGTAAAGAATGGGGAAAATGTTCTCCATGAGGCATAAGGTTTCCAGGTATGAGAATTGTGTGGTAGGTCAGGTCTGCTCCCTGCCCTGCCACTGAAATTAATATTCTCATTTATTTTATCTTTTTAACTCTTGATAGAATATTTATGCACAAAACCACTCTCATTCTCTGAAGATAAAGGAGTTACTGACTTAGTAGACATCAGCAATCGTATAAGGTAAAACTTAATTGTTAACATTATAGACCTTTATACAGTCAGAGTAAATAGACTTGCTACCATGAGGTTTGCAATAGAGGAAAAATTTGGAAGTGGAATAGATTTTTCTTTTCAAATTACCTCAATTTACGACTGTTTATTGTTAGCAAGTGCCAGCAAATTGGAAAAACGTAGGAATCAGCTCAATCTCTACTTAATTAACTTGGTTGTTTAGTACAGGGAGCTGAAATGAGTAAACTTCTAATTTTAGTAGAGGTGGGAAAAGGAAGTGTAGGAATAATTTATTTACAGCTGTATCAGACATGTTATGCTAGTTGAGTTTTGGTGAGTGACAATCAGAACTGGTAACATTCACTGAGTGCTGGCTTGTTGAGGTTTGTGATGGGATCATGTTGCTTCTTCCACATCCTGGGACACATACTCCAAGTGCAAGGCTCTTCCGTGAAAGGTGTGCCATTACATAGACCTCAGTGTGGCTACTACAGCCTTCACCCATCCTTGTCTTTGAACTTGGTGCCATCAGTGCATATTAGCTATGCTATGAATTCACCTGCTGTTTGGGGCCCTTCAGGCACTGCTGTATCCAGCTTGTGAATTGCATAGGTCTTACCTGTGAGATAAATACCTAGATTACCAAATACCTGCTTGAGGGTATAGAGGCTCTACAGAGGGATCTGGACAGGCCGGATCAATGGGCAGAGGCCAATAGAATGAGGTTCAATAAGGCCAAGTGCCAGGTCCTGCACTTGTGTTACAACAACCCCCTGCAACATGCCAGGCTGGCAGAGAAGGACCTGGGGGTGTTGATCAACGGCTGGCTCAAGATGAGCCAGCATGTGCCCAAGTAGCCAAGAAGGCCACCAGCATCCTGGCTTGGATCAGCACTAGTGTGGCCAGCAGGACTAGGGCAGAGATCGTCCCCCTGGACTCAGCACTGGTGAGGCTGGAACTTCGAGTCCTGGGTTCAGTTTTGGGCCTTTCACTCCATGAAGGACATTGAGGGGCTGGAGTGTGTCCAGAGAAGGGCAACTTTCCTGAAAGGAGGTTGAAGCCAGGTGGGGTCGGTCTCTTCTCCCAAGGAATAAGCAACAGGACAAGAGGAAACAGCCTCAAGTTCCCCCAGAGGAGGTTTAGGTTGGACATGAGGAAAAACATTGTCCCCACAAGGGTTGTCAAGGCCTGACCCAGGCTGCCCAGGACAGTGGTAGAGTCCTGGAACGGTTTCAAAGCCATGGAGATGTGGTGCTGAGGGACATGGTTTAGTGGTGACCTGGCAGTGCTGGGTGAACGGTTGGACTTTATGATCGTAAAGGTCTCTTCCAACCAAAACGATTCTTTGATTAAAAGTTCAGCTCTGCTGAGCTCCACTTACTGGGCACATCACTTGCTTAGACACGCAGACTGGGTTTTTCTTCTGTTGTTTTGTTTCTTACCATTTGAATTTGCCAGTAACTCACAGTCTTTTAGTTCATCAGAGTTTTACCTGGTTAGTGTTTTAACTGCCATACATTTTTGTAGGCATTTATATTAATAAAAGTTAGAGGATTTGTAAAAAATAGTAATAAAATAATGCAGAAAAAATTAGTCTTGTTATTGTGAAGAAAACCTGAATTAATTACATGTGATTTCCCATACATATTTAGCTTTCTACATCTTCTGAAAATACTCTAAAGCAGGACCATTGGGCAACTTCAAAACTTGCTAGAGGATTGAATGGGGACTATTGAAAGAAATAATGCTTTTTATTGAATGTTTAGTTTCCCAAATTTGCAATAAAATGTTTTGCCTCATTCGCAGTGCACCTCCCACGGCTGTGAGTGGGGGAACAGCACAGGACGAGATCAGACTAAATGCCAGCGCCAAGGAAATACTGTAAGACTAGTCC
The DNA here is from genome assembly GCA_013401335.1 of Brachypteracias leptosomus. Taxonomy (NCBI): domain Eukaryota; kingdom Metazoa; phylum Chordata; class Aves; order Coraciiformes; family Brachypteraciidae; genus Brachypteracias; species Brachypteracias leptosomus. The sequence continues at coordinate 310,122 of VYZX01006308.1, forward strand.
TTCATTTGTATGCTCTTGTCTCGACAGTTTTTTACTAGAAAACTGCTGCTGCTTTCTGTTAACAGCTGAGCACATAAGAACAGTTTTCCCAAAGTCATTTTAAAAACAGCAGTGATGCTAAAATGCAGAATTCAGAAGAGACAGGGCCGAGGAGAAGAGTCAAGATGGAAATTCAGGCAGGTTATTTTAAATAAAAGCCTAATTAAAAGCCTAATAAAGGATTTCTGTTGTCCTAAAAACTGCTTTGGGCTTTTTGCCATTCCCCTAGAATTTAGATGCATTCTTAACTCAGTCACTTTGCTGAAGATGCAGAGGCTTCTTGCTGTAGTCCTCAGTGATTATCATCCTTCAAATAATCTGTTAAAAAAGAGTTTGAGAACAACTGTTAAGAGCAGGGCCAATATTACAGCTGTTTTGTTGTAAGTAAAAGAAGAAAATGTGATGGTGCAGCATTATGGCATCGGTAGTCAAAGAAATAGCACTCAGCTACGGCAGTGATGAACGTGATGTTGTGGAGAGGCAATGGGATCAGTTTCTGTGCAGATGGAGTATTGTCTATGAGAGGAGCCTGCGTTTTTAACTGGGTCTGCTGGGCTGAGGAGGATGTTTTATTTATTGGTCCGTTTGTGATTCCTCTGTTGACTCAAGGGAGCACACGATCTCGATAAGGAGAAGAACTGGCAGTAGTTTGTGGTTAACTGCTGAATTATGGTTTCTTAGAAATTGAAAGCACTATAATAAATGTGATAGCTGATAAATATCTTAAATGTTTTCCATTCCAAAAAGAAAACGGAGAATACAATTATAAAAATGTATAGCTCTTGGTTCAAGTTTATAGGTAAGTGATGGAATATGTAGTTAAAGCGAGAACATGCCTCAAATTTTTAAGGAATATGAGGTCGTATCATTTCCATCAGCGATTATACTTCTGTGAAAGTTAAAATCCCTAATTCAGCAACATTGCCACTGATGCAAACTATGTGTTCATATCTCTAAACTGATATTAATTCTTATTTCCTATTAGTACTGCTGTAGCTTCAGGAGGCCTCGGGCATGGATTGGTGACCCTGTGCAGTAGAAGTTGCACCGACCGTTTGAGATATAGCAGTAATTAGAGTGCCCGAGTGATCTTTTGTACTTTCACACCTTCGTAATCTCAGGATAAGGCATGTAGTGAAACTTCCCACCCTGGCTGGGTCTCTTTGAAAGGATCATGCCCATTTCTTCTGCAAGAGCTGCTAAGCTTTATCCTAGGAGAGGATGGAAATGGTGGAAGGTTTAACTAGAAGCTCATGATGTGACCGAGGAGTTAAATGTTAGTTTCTACAACAAAACACTTGAAATGCTCTAAATTTAAAAAGCAATAAATAAAATATCAAATGTAGAATAAAGGGAGCTGCATTTTTGTTGAATATGCAGAAAAGCAAGACTTGAGAAAGTGGTATTTATAACATTTACTTGTTCTCAGCTCTTTGAATGTTTTAGGTGTTAATGGCTATTGAGCAAGTTCTGCACTTTTAGTTTCCTGAGTACTTAATATGCCTGTTTTATCGATTATTTTTATTCTACAAATTGCAGCTATGTACTGTTGAGAGTATTGATATATTAGAATAAATAATTCATAGTTTCTAATAGAGAAATGCCTTGTAAAATATTTGCTTTATCATTTTGTCATTGGTGTACTTTAACTGCATTTATTTCTAGGAAAATATACAGTTAATGTTCTTTATTTGGTAGAAATACTTTTATCATCTACAATAGTTTACTTTTGGTTTGAATTGTCTGGTTCAAGGAAGCTGGGCATTATTCACAGTATGTGAAGTTGTTACTGTTCCTGCATATTATGTGGAGACTATTCCTCTTCCACTGCAGAAATGGTCCATGGGTTTTGAGTCTTTCCTTTTGTTTCGTTTGAAATGGTAGCTTGTACCCCGAGTTCTTTTTCTGAGGACAGCCATTGAAGCTTGCTGTACTAGTCTTCCTTCGTAGTGTTCAAATCTTATTATTGTTTAAGAAACAAGGTAGACTTCTGACCATATCTTACCATCCCGATAGCATATGTGTACATATGTGTCCCTGTCTCTTCATGATGAGACAATGCAGTGATATTAATGATATGTATCTTCCACTGTAATTTCTTTAAGTGAGCAAGGAGAGTGAATTTTCTTGAACACAAGCTGATATCATAATACATATTACTTTAAGAATACCTATCAAGCAATACTTTTAAAAAAGGAACACTGATAAAATCCACACAGAAAAATAAACCTTCTTTATTTACTCTCAAAACATTTGTTTGACCCCCTAAGAGAATAACCCATCTACTTTTTCAGCTTTCTGGATATTTCTTCTTCTCACTGCATTACAAAAACACTTTCTTTTTTCTCAACTGGCAAAAGAATTTTGGCAGATGTCTCTGTCTGCAGGAGCTGGAAGCTGGCATTTGTCTTAGGCTTTTATGGCTTTTAGTCTATCTCCTTCATCTTTTTTTCATTCTACTTTTAAGAGCTTCTGATTATTAGGGACTGTTGTTTACTGAGCTAACATGCACGATGCCTTGGGTTTCCAGGATTCAAAATACCATGATTTTGTGAAACTTGGAGTCAAACTTGTGATTTCCTTTTAGCTTTCAACTAGAATTTGCATTTCTCATCAGAAGTCTCCTAACTGTCAACTTGGAGCCTGGATACATTAATAATAAACCATTTCGTATGGGAGTTTTGGGTGAGCCAATGCACTGTCAAAACTCTTTGGTGCTGCAGTGCATCTTCTTTTCTTCTGGCTGTCATCCTTCTCCAGGCCTGAAGGAAATGTGACTGGTCAGAATTGCCGTCCTGTTTTCCTTCCAGCACTGCTGGCCAAGACAGCTTGTTTGCTGACATCCACCATCTGGTTTCCACTGTCATCCTGTCCTCTGAAAATTCTAGTCAATACAATGTATGATCTAGATATCACTTTAAATAAAAGACAGACCTCAGAGGACATCCAGAGTCAGTTCCAGATCACTGCTGCTATGCTTTGGTGCTACTGCCTGATTTGAAAGGACAGGCTTCTTATTGGGACTTTTCTCCTTCTTCTTGTACTCACAGTGTAGCTCATACTGTTGCTTTGATGAGGCATGCTACATCTTTCCATGCTGTTTCGGAGAATTCTTCACATCTTCACACTGCCAACACTGGGCATCGCTTTCTTCTCATAGCACCTGGTCTCCTCATGAGTCAGAAAGACAGGACTGCTCACGTTCATCCTGGATCTTAGAGATTTCATTTCAAAACTGGAGAAGGACATTCAACGGGCTGTCATGATTCTCCCAGAGGAAGATGGAATTCTGCACCTTGATGCAGCACAATTATGGAAACTTTATAAAGGGGAAAAAATAATTCAGATTTTGTCTTTTGGATTGAGGCCAAACATTCAGAAGATGTCTAGCAGCACTATATTTTAATCAGAATGGGTTTCTTCATCTAGAATATTGACTTGTTGGAGATGGTATTCTGGAGGAGATCCAGAAATCATATTCTGGCAGTTCAGTCTGCTGCTGGAGATAGAATTGTCCCAGAATACAGTTGTAAATATTGTACATAAATATTAGCTGCTACCCAATTCAGGACTCTTCTACACCAATTCCTTGTGTCTTTCTCTGAGTTGGGTTTAACAGAAGCTGGAGGGGGATATTTGCCTGTGTTTTCTTTTTATCCTGAAGTCTGTCTGCTCATTGCCTCTTCAACTCCCAAACTTCTCAGTCTGGATTGAAATAAGGACACATTTTCTTGCTCCTACTCAGAATCCAACAAGATTCCACACACCCCCGCCCCCCAGTAGCAGTTAATTAATTGTCTAATTAATCTGGAGAAAGAGCAAGTTTTGAATGTACTCTGAACCTCTCAGGTTAGATCTCCAGAAGCAGTGTTTGGCAGGGATCAGAAACTGAGCAGCATTTGACAAAAAACCTAGCAACAATTTCATAAGTTTGAGATTTGCTTCACACCAGTTGCTCTTCTGTGTAGTCACTTGCCTGAGTGGAATGGAAAACAGGATCATAAATTAGAAACAGAGATTAGGTACACCTGAAAATACCAAAATTAAGGCTAATATTCATGAGAACTCTATGTATAGAATAGTCCCCTCGTGCTTGAATTAAAAATCTATCCATGTGCTCTTTCACACATTGAACACAATTTTTACTAGGAGGGAAGCCTTTCTTAGCTACCGGGGCAAACACTTCTGTATCTGTCTGTTTTCTATTTCAGGAGTAAAGACTTTAAAAAAAAACACTGCCTGAAATGAACTTATGCCTTAGAAAGTCCAGTTTATTGACTATTCCTGCAGGTCAGGCTAAGCTGATGGAAGCCTGATTTTATCTATACAACAGTAAGATTTTATGTGGAAGGTCATTTGCAAGTGGGAGGAATGGCCATGCAAAGATGTTCAGGCATTACCTAGCTACCTTAAACTAGCTTACAACTAGAGAGGCTCAGTTAAGTGTGTCTCAAAGTGCAGTGGCAGTTTTGAATCAGTGAGCAATTTTTCAGCCAACATTATTTGAGAGGCCCTGTGTATTTTTAAGTAAGGTAGGCTTGAGTGATGCACCTCATTCTGCTGTTAAAACCATACAGGAATGACGCTGTAATGGTATTTCTTAAGTCTGTAGTTTGGGACTTCTTGTAATATTTAAATCCTTGGAGTGTCAGTTCTGAACACCGGTTTAAAGAAAACAAAACCAAAAAATATGAAAATTTCCTTTTTAGTGAGGAAACACGTACCTGATAGTTAGTAATGTGTTTCATGGTGGGCTCTACTGATCCATTACAAGCCTGGCATAAGAGTTTGAAACTATTATCAGCAGGTGTGTTTTCTTCAGTGAAACAGAAGAGTTTGCATTTAGCCACAAAGATTGTAAAGACTTTTCTATTACTTTTCTAAAAACATGGTTTAAAATAGTTCAGAGATAGTAAAAAAAGCAATATGTGCAGTTGTATTTTAGTTTCGGCTCCCTGGGATTTGTGTAATTGAATCAGAGTAGCCAGAATTCAAGGTTGTGTGTTAAAAATAAATAGTAAACATACATGTTGAATTTAATTTTAGGCTATGCCACTGATTTGTATGAACTATGTTTTACTGTTGGCCTATAATAAAAACAGCAAAATACTGAAAGGTAAAAAAAGTGCACAGACACTTTTTATTTTTATTATGAAATATTTTTATATTATAAAATATTCTTAATGTGTCATCTCAGCAGGTCCTGTACACCTTGATCTGTAAACATGTGCTTGAGAGAATCTTTCTTTTTTCTGTTATGTTCCATTTTGGAGGTATTGCTAGAGGTGGCTTCTCTCCAGAATTAGATGACCAGCTATAGGACAGCTATATTGGCAGAAATAAAACTTACTTGCCATAGCTGTGGTTTTCATTCTTCTCTACCAATAGGTTTGCCATTACTAACTTCATCTTAATAATTCTGGATAATACTCTCCTTGAGGAATTTCTGAGCAACTTCTCTGATCAGCAGCTTTTCATTGCCTTTTATTGGGAAGGTGTCTATAATTTGGAGGTCTGTATTTCTGAGCTGGGAAGCTGAGGAGGAGACAGGTGCCAGGTTCTCAATATATATGAGGCATCTGCCAGGCCTGGAGGTGTCAAGATATAGAGGATTTGCTATTCCTGCCTGATATGAAAAGTTAAACACAAAACCATAAGTGAAAATCCAGTGGGACATATCTTTTCAGTGCATGGTTGGGTTTATGGTGCATGGTGCTTATCTGTTTTTTTGTTCCAAACTGCTGCCTAGATAAATGTACTTGTCATGAAACTGTTTTTATTGCTTTCTTAACATATTTCTCATCACAGTAGAATAGATATCCTCTGCTTTATGATTACAATTTGTTCCTGCTTTATCTTTTGTTAATTTACTATTTAATTTCTGTCCTGAAACATGGTAGTGGTACCTGGGTGTGAGCTTTCTTCTCGTGACTTCAATGCAGCGCCTCATGTACTGTGTTAATTTTATAACTTTTTGACTTGTCATAATGTTATAGTACTTGAAAAATGGTATTTTAAGTTACAAATGATGTAAAGATTTGATTCTCTTCTTACCGGCTGACAGCACAGTTGCATATCCCTTTCAAATAGTATTTGTTTAGGAAAATGGTTATTGATACTTTCTGATAATCATAAAAATCATAGAATCATAATCGATACCTTCTGGTCTCTTATCATATAAGCCATATTTGCAGGACAGTTGAGAATGGAAAATTATTTTGCTGCATCAAAACCATGGTTTAATACATTTATAATTATACAGTTTTATATACATGCAGTATATAATTTTAATACTCAATGTTCTCCAAGGAATTGCCATTAATAAAGTAGAAAGGTGTAGTTCAAGGCAATTTCTCTTGCTTTAATACTCCTAGTCTCCTCTCATAGGTTTTTTGTGCATGACTACTGTCAATTTAAGACTCTGTCTTAAGTCACAATTTATTTTATACTTCAGAATTAGTAAAGGGGTATAAAATTACTCAAATAAACTTTATTATTCTCTCCCTCTTTCCGTGTAACCCCCTTGCAGTATATCTACCCAGATGGTCTTTCTTTTCATGCCAAGAGATGGATATGACTAGACCATGGCAATTTTTTATTAATTTTTCTTTATAAGTTGTTGAGATTTTTTGTCTGCTAACCTACCTTGACCATAATACGTTTTGTTCATTGTATTTTATCATAGGCATCATCATGACATGTAATCATCATCGTTGTATTTTGTCTTCAGGAGTCCAAAATAATGCTTTAAATAATAATTCTCCAAACCCCCATTAATGGAATAGAGCAGGAAATAGAAGAGCATAAGTTTCACTTCTACACGTAGATCATGTGCTCACATTCTTTCATCTAGCATCATTCATGTCTCCTGTTGATCCTTCTTCCTAGTAGTTAATTTCATACTGGGTCCACGAGTAGCTTCATTAAGTTATGGTTGCTTTTAGGTTTATGCTAATCAAAATATGTAATGAATGAAACCATTAGAGCCCCACTCAAAGAAATTTAAAGGAAATACGAATGTATGGTTAAATAATTCCCGAAGAGATGTGGTACAGGACATGGTGTCTGAAGTAGCTGATGGCAGATACATTCATCTTTTAAAAATGCTCAAGTCTGGATGCTCAAAACATTTTCCTTCCTGTGCATGGATATCAAACATTACTGGTTTGGATTAACCAATTTACTTTATAACCTTGATGATTATCTCCCAACAGGCTGTATACTATTAATAGTTCTGTTCTTTTGCTTTGCAGGGGGTTCAGGACCGTCATCATCAATAGCCATAGCTGGCACCAGCCAACCTGCCATCACAAAGACAACATCTGTGCTTCAAGATGGTGTTATAGTCACTACTGCAGCTGGAAACCCACTTCAGAGCCAGCTGCCCATTGGGAGCGATTTCCCTTTTGCTGGCCATGAACACTCGTTTCATTTTCCGCAGAACAGCTCTTCAAACAACAATCTTCCACATTCTCTGAATCAAAACCTCCTCAATTCTCTACCTATCTCTTTGCCAGTGAATCAGCAACATCTCCTAAACCAGAATCTATTAAATATACTACAGCCTTCAGCAGGAGAAGGCAAGTCTGAGGTCAACCTCAACCCTTTAGGTTTTCTCAACCCGAATGTAAATGCTGCTTTAGCTTTTCTCTCCAGTGACGTGGATGGGCAGGTATTACAACCTGTTCATTTTCAGCTTCTAGCAACCCTCCTTCAGAACCAAGCCCAAGCAGCTGCCATGCTTCCCCTACCATCTTTCAATCTGACCATCTCAGATTTGTTGCAACAGCAAAATAACCCTTTACCCTCAGTAACACAGATGACAGCCCCACCTGACCATTTGCCAAGCAATCAGTCAGAAAGCAACAGGGTGGAGACCCTTTTAACCAACCCCCTGGGCAACCCCATACCAAGCTTTTCAGGCACTGACACTACTTCTAACCCCCTGCTCCTCCCAGCTGTCTCTGGGGCCTCAGCATTAATGGCCTTGAATCCCCAGCTGGTGGGAGGTGTCCTGAACTCTGCATTGGGCAACACCGCTAATCATCCAGAGGTTTCCATAGCCACCTCCTCCCAAGCAACCACTACCACAACCACTACATCATCAGCAGTGGCAGCACTGTCTGTCTCAACCCTGGGTGGTGGGACAGCAGTGGTGTCAATGGCAGAAACATTGCTGAACATATCTAATAATGCTGGGAATACATCTGGTCCAGCTAAACTCAACAATAACTCTGTGGTGCCACAGCTACTTAACCCTCTACTGGGGACAGGTCTGCTTGGTAAGTTCGATTTCTTCACAGATATAAAAGGAAAAAAAAAGGAAGAGGGTTGGGGAGGGGGAATTTCGGATTCTAGTTTCTATTTTTAAAGACTCCACTTTATCATACTTTTTTTTGTAAGGCTTTTGTATGTCACAGCTTGTTTATAGTGAAAAACAGAACTGTTATTGTCAGAAATTTAAAATACATTCTAATTTAATTCAGTAACATGCAATACTGGTTTTGGAAATGATTTTTATATTCCATTCTTAATTCTGATGCCACCTAGACCTACTATGTTCACCTTAAAATTCTGTAAGCAATTGGACTTGTTTCGTTTTTCAAGGAGTGAAGGCACAGGCGCATCTCTGGGATGCAGTGTTTGTTTCAAGTGCATGTGGCATCACAGGGTTAGTACGAGTAGCTGTGCGTTTGAGGAGAAACGGCCAAGGAGCCTTTTTCCCCAATGAATCAAAAGTGCCAAAACCATAAGCACAATCCCCATAAATTATCCATAAAGCACTCAAAGTAGGTCCTTGCACAAGTTCAAAGAGGAAGGTTGCCCTTTGAGCCCTTTATTCTGTATTTATATTCTCTCATTTCTCTGTTGTTTTTTTTTACTTTAGCATGTAGTTTAGAAACCCAGAGTATCTCACTTGACAAACACCTACATCCCAAACCGGGTGATTAAAAAGCCCTTAGATACAAGTTTTTCTACTACACCTTTTGATGGTTTCTACCAAGAATATGTAATATAGTTAGTACCCGTCTGTTGTTTGGACTGTGTAATAAATAGACTAGTCAGAGGAATTAACTAGTGGCAAAGAGCTGATAAGTATTTTAACACAATACCTTATACTTACCTGCTAAATGGCTGTCGTGAACTCGACTCTACATTTTCCATGTAAAATGCAACTAACCAATGATTCTGCAAATGGAAATTTTAAGAATAACATGACATTTGAGTTAAAAAAAAACCAAACCCTAGGAAAATGATCTATTTTTAAGCTTTATTATTTCATAAAGTTGGGTTCAACAGCATATTTGTTTTACTAGACCTAGGATTTTCCTGTAAACTGAGACAGTCATGTCAGAAACTTTTAGAACGAATCCAGATAGATGTGACATGCAAAAGAAGCGAAACTGAAGAAATAAAGGAATAAAGAGTAGGAGACACATGTCTTGAGGACCATTCCCAAGAAGACTGAAGGGGAAAAGTGTTGTTTTACAGAGGCATTTGCTTAGCAGTCAGTTAAAATTTGAGTCAAGGAAATTCCTCCTGACTGTTGAAAACTACACTGACTTATGTTTCCTTGTGTTTGAATTACAGGTGACATGTCATCTATAAACACTACTTTGAATAACCATCAGCTGAGTCATCTCCAGTCACTATTAAACAACAATCAGATGTTTCCTTCAAATCATCAGCAGCAGCACCTTCTCCAGGGGTATCAGAACATGCAGAGCTTTCAAGGCCAGACCCCAATTCCTGGCCCAGCTAACAACCCAAACCCCATGGCATGTCTGTTCCAGAATTTCCAGGTAGAAAGCAAAATTAAATCAGTATTCAAACAAATGTGCAACTCTCAGTAGGTAAAATTATATCCTCCATAGCTTGATTTTCGTTTTGTAAAGTGATTAAGACAATATGATATATACAATTACTTGCCTCTTTCAGAAGGTCTTGGATTTTGCAAATCAGTAACATTTGTTAGTGAAATTTTATACCTTCCTCCTTAAAAACTGGGTATAGGTTCTTTAGAAAGAGTTATGCTGCATGTATTGGAGAAAAAAAATGCTATGTATGTTCTGACAATTGCTATACATTTTTAGCAAAACTATTTTCCATTCCACAAAAACGATCATAAATTCCTGTTTAGACCACTTGGAACAATTCAGTGGTGAAAAATAACTATTGATATCACTTTACAGGAATTAAAAAGCTAATAAATAATTATAGGTGACCCAGTGTACCAGTCCTCTTATATTCCCCCTGAAATTAAATGTAGGAGCCCACTGTGATGTGGATTGTATAGAGTGACAAAAATGGGTGTTAGAATGAATGTACGATGAGAAACTGTGCAGAAATGATACCTCCCTGCTACCCACCTCAACAGACAATCCTTCATAATGCAAGTGGAGCTATCAAACTAACATAGTGACAGGAAGCATAGCAACCAAAATAGGTAATAAAACCAGAGTTAAAAGGCATATTTATTATTATTATTCAGTATTACCGTGGTTGCTGCAGAACTCACGACGTGTAGAGGGAAGCACGCAGATAGTGCCAGAAAGTGCTTCTACCCTTTAAGAAGGAAAAAGAAAACGTGTCATTTTCTCAGTGTAGATGCTTTGCTGCTATTGCAAAATCGCAGTCCTCTAACTGACTGTTACCTCTCTTTGTATGGATTTTGGTAGCTTTCTCTCAGTATTTTTTCCTCAGTTATATGACTAATGATGGTAAGTATTTAAATGAGCCTTTGGAAATATTTTGCCCTTGTTTTTTACAGTTTTTTGTTACAGCACTATTATTGACATCATCTTCACTGCCTACATGTGTGACAAGAAATATAAAAAGCAGGGTTACTTTAATCTGAAGGTTACAGTTTCCTGTGGCAGTGCCTGACATTACAGCTGCAATGCAAAGGGACGCAGACGTGGTTTATAAGGGATTGAAGTAAAAAGAGGTCCCACGAGAGAAGCACATAACCAAAAGAGAAAAAACAGACATATTAGTCATTTCTAAAAGGACAGTGATGGAGCATACAAGGAGCCCAGAAGAACAGTTGATAGGGAGGAAAGAAGCAAAATTAGGGTCCAGAAAGAGAATAGCTGAGAACAGAAATATTGACCTTGGTGGAGTTGTTTAGAACTTGAGAGAAAATCAAAAGAGGAAATCCCTGAAAAGACTCGGGGAGAGGTGATGAGGTAATGTCAGCACTGCATGGTAGGTTGTATCATTTCATGCAAGGAGTCTGTTTTGATCCACAAGGCAAAGTCTTAAGAGCCGATGTTTTGGTTTTCCTCTAAATCACACTTTTTTTTGTCTTCTGTCTAGCCCATTTAGCAGTAAACTTCCTAACTATGTCTAACCAAAATAAAATTATGGACTGGAACAAATAGTCACTCTGGCCACCATCTGTATTTTTTATTAAAATGAAGCTGAATTTGTCTATTGAAGTGGCACTTCAGGCAGAATAGCAATTTCCATCTTTTCCTCTACTTTTTCCAGGTGAGAATGCAGGAAGATGCTGCTGTCCTGAACAAAAGAATGATCACTCAGATGGGAATGGCACCAGTTCCTGAGAGCTCCAATGCTATGCTTCCTCCTTTCCAAGAACCATCTTGTGATTTGCAGCAAAGAACTGAACCATCTCTTGGCCAACAGGCAAAGGATAACCTCAATGTCGCTGCTCAGGGTGATACATCGGTGGACGCTATCTACAAAGCAGTTGTAGATGCTGCAAGCAAAGGAATGCAAGTAGTAATCACCACTGCCGTTAGCAGTACAACACAAATGAGTCCCATTCCAGCTTTGAGTGCCATGAGTGCCTTCACAGCCTCAATTGGTGACCCATTAAATCTTTCTAGTGCTGTTAGTGCAGTAATCCATGGAAGAAACCTTGCCGTTTCTGATCATGAAGGTAGGATAAGGAACACTAGAGGAACACGAATCCTGAAGAATTCAGAGCACAGTAAAAATTCAAGTGAAGGGGATGGGTATGAATATTACAAATCAATGAGTTGTAACACACCCAAAAAACAGTGGGAAGGGGAGCAAAGTCCTGTCAGTGAGATAAATAGATGGAAATGTGATGAGTTTCTAGACCACTCTACCCATATCCATAGTAGTCCTTGTCACGAAAGACCCAATAACATCTCCACGCTGCCATTGTTACAAGGCGAGCAGCATCAGATACTGTTATCACAACGAAACTGTCAAAATGATAAAATGTTGGAGGAGAATTTCAGGTATAACAATTACAAAAGAACTATGATGAGTTTTAAGGAAAGACTGGAGAACACTGTGGAACGATGTGCACACATAAACGGAAACAGGCCTCAGCAAAACCGAGGATTTGGGGAGTTGCTGAACACTTCTAAACAAGACCTGATTCTGGAAGAGCAATCTCCAAGTTCCTCAAATAGCTTGGAAAGTTCGTTAGTTAAAGACTATATCCATTACAATGGAGATTTTAATGCCAAAAGCATTAATGGGTGTGTGCCTAGCCCTTCAGATGCTAAAAGCATCAGTAGTGAAGATGACCTAAGGAACCCAGATTCCCCTTCTTCAAATGAGCTGATACATTACAGGCCGAGGACGTTTAATGTTGGCGACTTGGTCTGGGGCCAAATCAAAGGACTGACTTCATGGCCTGGGAAACTAGTAAGAGAAGAAGAAGTTCACAATTCATGTCAACAAAACGCTGAGGAGGGGAAGGTATATTTATATATCTATGCACATATCTATTTATATACACATGTACATATGCCTGTACAAATGTTTACCAAAACTATCTCAGTCCATTCTTTACTTCATTCTTTGTCTCTTATTTTAGTAGTATAAATCACTTTTTTTTCATAACTATTACTTGCAGATCTGAATTTTTCCCATACTTATCTAATGAGAAACTTCTACCAGTGCCATGAAACAGGTTGTATTTTGGCCTGATTATGCTTTACTAATTTGTCCACAAAAAACTTGTTGCACAAAAAACTTGTTACACAAAAAATGTTAACAAAAAAATGGTTTGACTTACATTGTGCATTTAGTCGAACTTCCAGCTGTGTCCAAAGAAACTGATATAGAGATAGCGAAAAATGTTGAAAACTGCAAAAAAGAAAAATGATCTAATCAGATTGAGGAGTCTGTAATAAGTAAAAGCTCTGATTGACACATATGCTCTTTAAGAGTAAATTCATGCACATTTTCACCTTGAAAGGAGGTTCTGACCATCTTTTAGTAGTGAGGAAAGCATTCCAATTTGGTCTTTCGTACTAAAATCCTTTTTTGTTGTTGTTGACAAATCATATATTTATTGGGAAATAGGCAGAAAAGACAGTTATCAAGGAGTTACTGGTTATTTTATTATGATAAATATTTCAAATCCAGATGTCCACTACTTGTATAACATCTTTTCATAGTTCTTACAAAATATTTAAAAGCTTCTACATATACATATTTTTAAGTGCTGTTTTATAAAATGCCAATTTTAAAAATACGTAAGCAGAAAGGAAAGATCTAGTGAAATAGCATTTTGCTTCTGATGCAGAGAAATCAAACCACTTAAATTTAGAGGTGTTTTTTCCCCAATATACCTGCCTGGTACATTGCACAACAGCAGTCATAAAAACATCGGAGTGGTGATAGCAGGTTGAAGCAAAGTATTCCTTTCTCCAAAATTTAGCCAACAGCAGATATCCAGAGGAGAGAGAGAGTGTAAGGGCATGTTGAGTGTGTCTTCACCAACAACCTCTTAATTCCCACCAGTGCACAGCTCAGGAACTTCTGGAGCTGGAACTGGTCTGTCTATGGTGTAACCACTGCTGCTCTTGCTGCAGTTCATAGTTGTAGAGTTACCTGAGGTTGATGTGCAAATAGAGTTTCCCAAAAAAGTCCAGGAGGTCTTGGATGAATTGGTGCTATAAATAACTGGGGGAGTGTTTGGCCAGAATGGTTTCAGCCCTTGTTCAAGAGAACTTTGTTCAAGGGAACTTTAGTCTCTTTACAATTGGCTTCTGTGTTGATCTCCTGAGCCACAAAGATTTCAAAGAGCTCCCGCCTGAGTACGCTGAACAAAGTACTTACTTTCTAGAGAAATCAACGTGCTTTAGTAACAATATTTGAGTGCTGAATTGCTCATTCCTTATAAAGGTTAGATCCCCAAGTTTAAAGTCAGTTGATAAAACATAGGCAAATGGGAGAGACCACAAACTATAAAAGATTAAACAAGACTGGAAAAATTAGATGTACAATATCACAGTCCCATATGAATTAGAAATCCAGTCCTTACACCGCATGTATGTTCTAAGTATACATTTATGTGTTAGCTTCACAAAATTGTCTATCCATATCTGTATGGCTGTTTTGATACATTTTAGGAGCTTTATAACTTTTGTAGAGGTGACTTTTTTCCATTCCCATTCCTTAACAGTTTTATAAGTTTGCCCCCCAGTTTGTGAACACCACAGTGTATAGTTGCTTTTGTGCAAACCCACCTTCTTTGTGTCTCTTGTGTACATTATATAAGCATCGTGTAATGTTATATTCAGTGACACTGATCTTACTGTATACTGAAGCACGAACAACAGGGAAGCAAGCTGTGGAAATTCCTACTTTGCTGCTCATGCAGCACTTGTGGAGGCAGCAAAAGAGACCATTTCAAGTTCATCATCAGGAAGTCCTACGTAATGGATCACCTCTCACATCAGAAGGCCCTGAATTTAATAATAATAATTTTAAATTTTAAAAAAGTATGTCTTATTTTCTCCAACAAGAAGTACAGGGTGAATGACCATCCCAAGGCCAGGAGTTGAGATTGGAAAGTGGGATGCAGGGGAATGTGGAAGAGGTGTCAATGGGCATGTGCTGTCTGATAGTTCTGTTTCTAGCTGACAATAGGCGGGAACTCCCATTTCCAGTGGCAATCTGTGCTTGTGGTCAAACACTCCTATGGCATGTGGCACAGCTACATTCTTCAGATGTTTTGGCAACCTGGTCTGAAGAAAAGGAAAAATAAAAAAATACACCAAACAGAAAGAAATGACCTTGAAAACCAAAAATAAAATAACCTTGAAAACCAAAAAGAAATAACCTTGAAAGCCAAATGATCTTCAGAATTTCTGTGCTTCAAAAAATCCTGAAAAGTTTTGCAATTCATGGTGGGAGTCACTAGCAACAGTTCTTAAAATTGTATTTTCTGTGAAGCATTCTTAAAACATCTTTTAAAGTATTTGTATAATCAAATGTTAACCTCCTATATTGTAACATTAGTTTTGCTATGCTGTTGGGATTTCATGGTACTTTGTATATGCTCTGTTCTTTATATCATATGTAATTTAATTTTTGTTTCCATTTAAAAGACTTTGGGTATTAAATGTAATAGTACTTCTGTTTGAAGAGCAGCTAGAATGGTCTTTCCCTCACAGGAGAAGGGAGGAATATTGCACCTTTGATTCCTGATGAACACTTGCTTTTTGGCTACTGGAAAATTAAAGAGGAACTCAAGGGAAGGGCAGCGATAGCAGCAGAAATTTCAGAAATAGAAAGGAGCAAGCCTGAAACTACATGCATCCTAAAACAGATGATGTGTATTTCATTAATTAATTAATTTGATTATTATCCAAATCAAATCACCTAAACAGGAACAGGGTTTTGAGAGCAACCATGTGAAGTTCAAGAGTTCGGCTTGAGCAGTAGTTGCCTGTTGTTAGTGCATTTACGTAGTGATTCTTAGGGGCGCTTTCCATAAATTAAACCATTTTTTTTAAACTAAGCTTTTATAGTTCTACAGATAATAATAGCTGTGATTTAACAGTGTCCTGAAAATCCCATTTGTATGTATTATTTAGTGTTGTAATGGCTTATTGTAAATGAAAGCATATGATATTATTAATTCAAATATATCTGTTAGAGTTGCTTCCAATAGCATGTTATGTTAGTGATTTGATACAACTTCTTCAAAAAAGTGCTGGCAGGTTTTTTGCTGTTCTACTATCACAGAATTCCAATAATGAAGATATTGATTTCTTTTTGTTACTTAAGTCCCTTGTTACCCAAACTTGATATTAGCTCTACATAAAAATATTTACTATTGAACTTTCTTACCTAATGGCAGATATATAGAGCCCTTTGCAGAGTTTCTTCCTTACATACATACATAAATCATGGGCATGGGTAATGTACAATTTAGCATTCATGACAACTCCGACACATAGTAAAGCGTCCATGGTAAAGGATCCAAATGATCCTGGCTTGGATCAGCACTATTATGGCCAGCAGGACCAGGGCAGGGATCATTTTCCTGGGATCATCACTGGGGAGGCCCTGCCTCAAATCCTGGCTTCAGTTTTGGGCCCCTCGCTCCAAGAAGAACATTGAGGGACTGAAAGTGTCCAAAGAAGGGCAAAGAAGCTGGCGAAGGTTCTAGAGCACAGGTCTTGTGAGGAGCAGCTGAGGTACCTGGGGTTGTTCAGCCTGGAGAAAAGGAGACTCAAGGGAGACCTTCTCACTCTCCACAGCCCCCTGAAAGGAAGTTGGAGCCCAGTTGGGGTTGTGCTCTTCTCCCAAGGATCAAGCAATAGGACAAGAGGAAATGGACACATGTTGCACCAAGGGAGGTTTAGGTTGGACATAAGGAAAATTTCTTCACTGAAAGGGTTGTCAAGGCCTGGACCAGACTGCCCAGGGCAGTGGTTGAATCACCATCCCTGGATGTGTTTAAAAACAGTGTAGATGTGCTGCTGAGGGACATGGCCTAGCAGTGGACTTGGTAGAGTATATTAATGGTTGGACTTGATGATCTTGAAGGTCTTTTCCAACCGAAATGATTCTGTGTTATTGCCCTTTAATTCTCTTCAGCTTGAAAACTAGAAACTTCTTCCCTAGCTATTTTTCAAACGTGCTGTAAAATGAAGTCTTGAGCTGTGGTGTATTGCAGAGTAACATTGCCTCCCATTGTAGCCTTTGGATGTAGCTTCTGCAGCCAGTTTGCTTATCCTCTGAGAGTTGAGTGCCTGTTCTTCCCATGTTTATCCTTAGAAAAGCTCCACAGATTTTCAATAGGTTGTATTTCTTACATATGCAGCCTTGCATTAAAAGTAGACATGGTTTTAAAAGGAAAAAACGCTACAATCTGTGGCGTAATTGAATCTATTTCATGAAAATAGAAACCTTGCCTCCCCATGTGCAGATTTACCATTAATGACACTTGTCCTGTAAGTTCCTGAAACTGCAGTGTTCCCTAATTTCATTTTCAGATGCATAAAGTCAAGACATGTGAAATTTGGTCTAAACATTATATTGGGCCTCATTTCTAGAGATTTTGACAACTTGCTCACTCATTAACTTCACATTGTCATATCTAAAAATCAGCTTCATTGTGAATATAAATTATTTAGTCATTGAAAGGCTACATTTAGAGGAAATTTGCATTTAAATTTCTTTTTCAGTTTGTATATAGGCCTGCTTAATAAATTTGTATTTATAGAATTAATTTTCTTCCTGTCAGAATACAAGCTGTACTTCTTAATGAAACAAGTGCTATATAAGGTTCTCGTTAAGTTATGCAAAGATTGAAAAATAAGTCAAGCAAAATGTAGCAATACTGACAAAGCAAAAGAAATTCATCCGTTCATTTTCTTTAAATTGATGTGTTTTAAATACCTTTTTTTTTGTTTTTATGAACAGAAATGACTGAGCCAAATCGAATGTGCAGAGTTAAGTGGACTAATGTTTTTGAGATTGCAAATGATAAAATCATATAGATGATAAAATTCATTTTCTTCTTGCTCATATTGTTTAGACCAGTACTAACTGGTACCTACACAGTGGTGTCAGTGATTATAAGCAGTGGCTTAGATATAGATGCTTAAAAGATTATTATTCTGCCTGATTTCAAGAGAAACTTAATTTCCAGTTAAAGTACTTTAAATACCAGCTCAGCAGCCCTGTTGAGCACGTGCTCCAATTCATTCCTGACTCAGCAGATCGCTGAAGTAGGTGCTTAAGTAAAGAAAAAAATATTAGAAGACCAATAAGTGAGTTAAGACTCATAGACTCATCATGCATAAATAAAGCTCGTCACCCTCCCCACCCCCTTTTAAAGCCTTCAGCCACGTCTTGTGGCTCTTTGAACTGGGAATGAATTTGGTCATGCCATCAGTAGCGTTGTTGAACTCGGGCCTTAAATACTTTATCCAGAAACTGGAGGTGATGTGAAATGCTTCTGTGTTGATGGCATATGTAAAAATTGTATCCTGTGTACTGGGCAACTCGGTGTTTAAGTGCATTTCAGGTGGTCTCAAAGGTGTAAAATCTGTTTGTAAAATGTGAGTGAAGAAGATGAGAGTTTAACAAGAGTGTTCATATTCATGATATAAAGACAAACAAAGCATCAAAAATATTATTCTCCTTCTTAGTTCTGTTTTTGTGAGTGTCATGGTTTTGTGTTTTGTATTTCTATTGCTAGTGGTGCAGACATTTAGAGAAATGATAATATCTACATACATGTATGAGGGGTGTGTATGTAGCCAGACACTGATTTACTCTTGGCCGGGAAGGTTAACATTTTATGGATGCAGTGAAAATTAGGCTCCATAATAATGCATGTCTAGCAGTAAAGTAAAAGCAGTGTTTAATAATTGCAGGTCTGGGTAATGTGGTTTGGTGTTCATACCTTCACTCAGGTGGAGCCAGAGAAGTTGAAGACACTAACAGAAGGTCTAGAAGCTTACAACCGAGCCAGAAAAAGGAACAGAAAGTAAGTAAATGCTCATTTATTTACAAGTGAAATGGAATAATTAAATTCTTTTGCTTCTTTTGGGGAGCTTAGCAGATCAGCCAAACTGAAGAGTTAATTTTCTGAATTCCTTGTGCTGGTTATGGTAATCATCCGAGATCTTTGATATCTGCATTTTTATTGCAGCTTCTGATATTTACAGTAGCCTTTGTAAAATGTCAGCCTACTTGTTTGAGCTTTCATGTGTAGGATTTCTAATTTACAGAAAAAAAAGTTATTACATTAAAACTATTCTGACCAAATATGCTTTTTAACAAGATCTGCCATTCTTATCTCTTCCTTCTCCCTCTGGCAGCTGCTACTGCAGGCAGAGCACAGGTTTATTCAGACAAATGCAGTTTATTTCCCATCTCTCAGAAGCATTTCAGAATTTGTGAAGTCTGGTTGTATTTAAGCAGACAAGGGGCTCAGTGCAGAGCTCTGTGTCAGACATGTATGAGCTGTTTAATTTATCTCACCATTTAGGTTTTATTTACAAATATACAAGTATAGAAAGACCGTGAAACAATAAGTAGTAAGGATGTGAAGCATCAGCATAGACAAAAAGAGGAAAATGGTTGACTTCAGGAGGAAAAAAAAACCTGGACAGCTATAAAAGGATAGAAAAGTAGAAATTGTGCTGTGATTGGATTTGTTCTAGAATGCTGTTGCTTATTTACCATTGCAGTGAAGATACTTTGAATCTCTGTGAGAATTTAAAGCCAGCTTGCACTACTTCTTGTCTTTAGCACAATAAACACAGGCTTAAAGGAATTAAATAATTATTTGTCTTCCACTCCTTTTAAGGTGTAAGCTTTTCTTCTATTTATATGTCACACAGCGCGTAAGAGAAACATTTTTTATGCCAATGAGACAATGTTGGTGGTTGTTTTTTTCCAACATCATCCTCAAAATATCTTACTGGAGTTTAAGGGTGTGTGGTGAGAACATAGAAGGGCTTCTGGCAACTCCCCAGTTATTTGCTCTCATCCCCAAAGTGAAATATGTGACTCAAATAAGCTGACACCAGGAGCAAATTTAAAGAGGTGTTAAAGTTGAAATAAATAGTACAATTTAAGAAAAATTCCCATCTTCTAATATTAATTTGTATATTTACAGACTGCAGGGATTGTCTGCAATCCCACTAAAATCTCCCTTTTTTTGTGACCCATCTGGTCCTGCCCCATGGCTTGCCCATGAGGAAGCACAAGATAGCAAGTATCCCGGCCAATCTGGGGCACTTGGCTGCCCCTTTCATAGAGTTGCTTTACAGCCCTTACAGATTTTTTTCTCTGTATTTCTACTTACATTTTTTTATAGTCCAAATATTTTGGTATTATTTCAAGGACCCTTGTTCTTTTTCCTGCATACAGCTGTAAATTTATCTGAAAAAAGTTATTAATTTCCTTATAGTCTTCTTTCTGATATGTGTCTGTGTAGTGTCTCGTTACACACAGGTCTAGATTTTTTAAAGCATTTAGCATTACATAGAATTACCACATGTAGAATGCTCCTCTTTCTGTGTCCTACCGGTGTAAGTGCTCACCACTTACGCATATCATATATTGGCATCAAGTCAACCACTTCTATGGTAAAGAAGACTTAGGTAAAGAAACAGAGGATGAATTTATGTCAGCGCCCAAATCCTCAAGGTGACCTTGATGCCTTAACTCCCATGTTCCTACAGTTTGTGTCTCAGCCCTAGTATATTGTACGGTTTTTTCCTTCACTGCAGTCTAGACTCAATCTCCATTAATATATATTGAAATTATATATTAAATATAAAATTATTTAATCTAGGATAAAGATGAAAAATTTCTGCAAAGCTAAATAGATGTGATACAAGTTCTGCCTTAAATCCAGTATTTGTGGATTGTAAATCTTAGTTTAACCTCAGGTACTCATTTTTTTAAAATCGAAATGTTTTGTGTCTTCAGTTTCTTAGGTTTTAAACAAGACATCAGAAAAAAAATGTCATTGTAGCACATTCCATCAGCATAGTCAGGTGTGTTGGGTCTGCTGCACAGAGCTTTGTAACTTCAACTAATAGTATCATCTAAAGTATTTTCTGTAGAAAAAATGTTTAATCATATGGTTCAATCTTTGGCCTTCCCAAGCTTCGTCGTTATCTGTATTCCTCTGTTCTCTAGTGTTCTCTTGTCCCACTGCATGCAGATCATCTTCCAAATGTCATCACCCAATGCCAGTGTCTCCTCCTGTGGTTTCCTGTTCCAGTGTGTGCTATTTTCCACGCCAGGTTTCTGTTTTGTCAGGAATGTGCCATTTACTATCCCTACCATTACCATCTCTATCATCTATCCTAAGTTATTTCGAAATGAAGTTTGAGCGACGGCTTCCTAAGAGTTAATCATAGAGTTGTTTAGGTTAGAAAAGACCTTTAAGATCATTGAGTCCATCTGTTAACCCAGCACTGCCAGGTCACCACTAAACCCTGTCCCTCAGCACCACATGTACACAACTTCAATCCTTCCAGGGATGGTGATTCCACCACTGCCCTGGGCAGCCTGGGCCAGGCCTTGACAACCCTTTCAGGGAAGAAATTCTTCCTCATGTCCAACCTAAACCTCCTGTGGTGCAAATTGAGGCCATTTCCTCTTGTCCTATCAGCTGTTCTGAATTAAACAGTAACATCTCCAATGTACCTCCTATTGGACATGTGCCGGTAAGGGAAGAACTAAAGCATCTCTTCCACCACCTTTCTAACTTCTAGCTCCGGTCTTCATCCTGGCACAGTCTAAGTGTCTCTGTCTTCTCCAGATGTAAGTCTAGTAGCAGCTTGGCCCATACTCTTACAGTCAAGCATGGTTGGTGCACACAGATGTTCCTGTTACCACTGCAAGAGCTGCCTAGAGACAGCAATTGCTGATGAATTCTGGAATATGTCCACTATGGGAGGTGACTTCAACTCAACACATGCTCGGACTTTATTTTGTTGATATTGTTTGGTAACATTTAATGGACCCTAGTAGGGAGGAGGAGGATTCTGACCAAAAGTTTATCCTCCCTTCCTGAGGGAAGGAATTTAAATCCTTTTCCAAAGCTGTTGGCCATGAGAGGTTTCCCAAGAGATGATGTGCTGCTTTTTAATGAGAGGAACAAACTGTTACTAGGATCTTTTAAATGTAGTTTGACAAAGTTTGTGATGTTTACAGGTTGGTTTGCATCACTAGAGACCTGATGGATGTGTTTATCTGGTGTCAGGTTCTCAGGTTTTTAGCTACAGTGTTTCGTCTGCAGTAAATGGATATTTCAGTGATGGGCACTTCTTTGATTTGCTCAGGGGCAGATCATTGTCTTCACAGTAAAATGAACATAACAACGGTGTCTTAAAACTGCAGTTGCAATGATTACTTGTTTTTTGAATACTTCCAAATGGCCATTTTGACTAGTAGCAATAATTTCATCAATATTGCAATAAGAGTGGGCTGCTGATAGGGCATAGTGTTGATTAAATAACCTTACAACACATAGAGATAACTTGACATCTGAAATCTGCTTCTAGATGACATGCAAGTCAGCAATGTTACCAGTTATTACGTTATCTGCTTTATAAGTAGTCATGTTACCTTTGTAGAAAGTTATGCTGCCACTGAACAATATTCTGTTCATCATTTATACTATCTAAGGGTGCCTTCACTTGCCCAACTTGCATGTCTTAAACTTGGTTTTGCAAGCAGTCTGGCTCAAGCCATTCAAAAACCTAGCTGGGCTTTGTATGCAAATATTTATTTCAGTTTATCTTACAGTTTCTTTTGTTGATTTAAACTACTTCAGGATGCATGATTTTAAAGTTGTCATGGAATCACAGAATGGTTTAGGTTGGAAGGGACCTTAAAGACCGCCTAGTTCCAACCCCTCTGCAGTGACCAGGGACATCTGCAACTAGACCAGGTTGCTCAAGGCCCCATCCAACCTTGTCTTGAACACATCCAGTGATGCATCATCCACAACTTCCCTGGACAACCTGTGCCAATGTCTCACCACCCTCACAGTGAAGAATTTCTTCCCAATATATGATGTAAATCTGCCCTCTTTCAGTGTAAAGCCATTATCCCTCATCCTATCCCTACACTCCCTGATAAAAAGTCCTTCCCATTTTTCCTGTAGGCGCCCTTTAAATACTGAAGGGCCACTATAAGGTCTCCCAAAGTTGCACAGACCTCCTTTAACACTACTTAACTAATTCATTCAAAGCCTCAGTTAAACTTTTGCAACTTCATATGTGGATGAAGTCCTGTTATAGTTCATTTTTGTGCAGTCACGTTTCTAGCTTTTTTTAATGAATTCGTGCCCTGGTAAAGCGCAGGTGACTGATGCAAAATGGTGATGGGGAATATCTTATTTGAATAATGAATAACAGCCCCTCTGATCGCCTATCTTTGATCTCCCAGCTGTGCTGATGGGTATGAAAATCATTTTGCTGAACTAGAGGGGTGGAATTACTGTAGAGCAGTGCTGATCAGATAGTTCATCTGCGGCACTTCCCTGTCAGTCTTTTCCCAATGTTTCTCGTTGCTATAAATCTTTAAGTCCCAGGGAAGAATGTCCCAGCTGGCACAATGAGCTTTCTTTATTAAAAGGGAAGATAATTTTAGAAAGTGTCTCTGTGAGGGACAGTCCTAGTGACCCAACCGTCCGTGCCAGCCTGGGACGAGCTGTTCCCTTACCTGCCTCTGCCATCATCTTCCCTCATGGCACAGACAGCTCTCTTCATCCACCCCTCATTTCTGCATCTCCAGAGCAGGGATAACAGGGCTTTCTTACTTCCTGAGGATATTTTGGTGGATACTCATATTACTGTCTCTCATCTCCAGGATGATACCACTCTCATCTCATATTCGGCCATTTCTTGTCATGTTCATAGCTCTTCTCTATGGACCAATTCAATTGAAGTCATGAATGAACCAGCCTATCTAAATGTATCTACGTACCCCTGCTTTTAAGCACAGATCCTCAACAAGCTGTCAATAAACAATAGCAACATGTACTCAAGTACTGTTTGCCAGCTTAAAGTGT
This sequence comes from Brachypteracias leptosomus, assembly GCA_013401335.1. Classification (NCBI taxonomy): domain Eukaryota; kingdom Metazoa; phylum Chordata; class Aves; order Coraciiformes; family Brachypteraciidae; genus Brachypteracias; species Brachypteracias leptosomus. Next base: position 333,958 of record VYZX01006308.1, read on the forward strand.
GAACAATGGAGCCACAGCAGTATGACCTCTCATGCAGGACATGGTGTTCAAGTGGGAAACTTTTTTATAGAAAAGCTTCGGATAAATCAAAAATGTCACTTTAAAATCAGATATATTTGGAGCTGTCCAATGACTTGGGGTAACTTAGTTTGGAAGAAGTTGTCAAGCCCTGGCCCATGCTGCCCAGGGCAGTGGTGAGTCCCCATCCCTGGAGGGGTTTCAAAGCCATGGAGATGCGGTGCTGAAGGACATTGTTTAGTGGTGACCTGTCAGCTGGGTTAATGGTTGCACTCGATGATCTGAAAAGTCTTTTCCAGTCAAAACAATTCTATGATTCTGTGAAAGTCTTCTCCTTACCTTTACCATAGCCCTCAGTGTGCTGTCATTATGGAGCAAAACTAGAAACATTTTGAGGACTCATTTTTCTCTGGCTATTTAAAGTTAGATGGGATATTTGAGCTTTGGGGTTTGGGTAAGAGGAAGACTTTGCAGCTCACACACTGATTTTTCAAAAAGACAGCAGTGTGCATATTATTTAATCCTTCACAGAGGCATTCCTGAAATCAAGAGGATGGGGTCAGACTCTTGTCAGTGGTGCCCAGCGACAGGAAAAGGGTCAGTGTGCACAAATGAACCCAGAAGATTCCATCTGAACAGGAGGAGAAACTTCTTTGCTGTGAGGGTGCCAGAGCCTGCTTCAAGCTGCCCAGAGAGATTGTGGAATCTCCTCCTCTGGAGAGATTCCAAACCCACCTGGACATGATCCTGGGCAACCTGCTCTGGGTGACCTTGCTGGAGCAGGGGAGTTGGACAAGATGATCTCCAGAGGTCCCTTCCAACCCCCACTGTGCTGATATTCTGTGATTCAGTGAAATGTAACCACATTTACAGGGTAGATGCAGCATGTAACATGGAGTGGGAAGCAGGCAGAGGCCAGCTGGCATTAGAGGTCTAGTAGCACTTGAAATCTTTTAAGAAAGTCCAGAGAAACTCAAGGACTTCTCATCCACTCCTGATCAAAACCCATGAGAGTCTGGCCCTTTGCTAATGATTAAAAGAAAGATTGTAGAAAACGCTGTGTTACCATGAAGTCATCTTGCTGGTTATTCATGGATGTAAATCCATCATGTGGATGTCTAACTAACCATGCAGCGCATTGAAGGCCTGCCTTTCTTCTCTAATTCCAACCCAAGCCATTCATTCGCAGAATGTTGTATATGGGTCTGATCTCACTGGTGGTGCTGAGAGAACCTGGGAGGCTCTGCAGTTGGTACAACATGTCCAATGAGTTAATGTCTTTATTATTAATATCTTCTACGTTTTTTTCTGTTACTAAGAATTACTGATGGCATTACTTTTTTCTTCCTAGAAGTGGAAAGCTAAATAACCATTTAGAAGCTGCTATACACGAGGCCATGAGTGAACTAGACAAAATGTCTGGGAATGTAAGTTGTTTTTTTTTCACGTTAATAGCAATAATCTCCTTTTTCTTTGCTTCTGCATGCATGGACTGGGAGTGTCTCTTTGGGTTGCTTTCTAACATAAACTTTGTTTCTATTTTGTTAAGTAACATAGAATTTTCAATATTTCTCCAGCACTAAAAATGGGTTTCAAATGTCTAATCATTCTGAAGAATGGGAAGAGTTGTAGAATTTCCATTGCATTGCCAGTTTTATTATTTTTGTCACAAAGGTAGATTCCTGAACATACTTTTACACATGCTACCTGGTCATACTTGGATCAGCTCCAGTCCTGCTCATATTCCATGGGTTTTCTCTGACTAGTGACACAAAATCGGGCCCATCTGCTTTTCAGTTTTAGTAGCAAGATATTGAAACCACATTTAAAAGCATCATTCTTTTGACTGTAAAGCCCTTTGAATAAAGCTTTCCTCATGTGAAATGAAAGATACTGCCATGAAAGGTAAGTTAAAAAACAAACCAAGAGTATTCCTAATGTCAAATCTAACAGTGATTTATCTACAATAATTACACTGTGTTTATGGAAGCCCAGGATTTTTCTAATATAACATTTGGTTTATATAATGTACTCATCTTCATGTTTAAAACATAGCTGTAATGTCATTGAAGCACACTTAGAAATGTCACAACACATGTAACCTCCCATGTCTTATCATTGGTAATTGTTCAAATTATTCATTATAATGCATGATATATTATAGTGTATTTATATTATAGTACATATATATTCATTATCTAGGGACATGGTTTAGTGGTGACCTGGCAGTGCCGGGTTAATGGTTGGGCTTGATGATCTTGAAGGTCTCCTCCAACCAAAACAATTCTATGATTCTATAAAACATTTGAATACAGAAAAAAGCCCCTCTCGATAGTCAGTCTACTGAAGATGCTCGTACACGTGGGTATTTAGAAGTAGTAGTAAAACTTCAGGGGAGCTCCTGGAGTGTACAAAAGGAACTGTGTACAGAACTGCAGACATAGAGCTGGTTCTGAACCACCATAAAATATTAAATAGGTTATTTGGTAGCTTTTAATGGCTACTGTAAGTAGTAACAAAATTAAAGCTTTTTTTGAAACTCCTGAATTTTACCAAATGAGCTCGAGTTGTGGTTTAAAACACCCTGTGTTTTCCCTCTTGTCTTTGGAGGGAGGAGGAAAGCAGGGTCTGATTCTCATTGGATTGGTTGTTTCATCATGCAGACGAGCTGATGTACCAGTCTGCATATCATTACAAGGGCTTGGTCTATATTTTAATTATCTGCTCACAAAATTTGTGACCAGGGTTTATTTCCATAAAGATGGTGATTCCTAGAAATACTCACAGGGAATCAACAGCTCTCCTGTTAGTGACTTGCATTTTTTCCCAGCATCAGTTCGATTTTAAATGAAAAGCATTTACAAGCAAGATAATCAGCTCAAAGAATTTTTGGTAAGAGCCAGTAAATACATAGTAAATGTCAGGGGCATGCAGGAATTCATGCAGGACGCAAGGAAGCCGTGCAGCACGTTGCTGCAGGAGGTGCTGCTGTTGGGAGCTGCAGCCATCTCTTCCCGGCCCCGCAGCTCAGTCCCACCGGCAGGTGGTGGTGGCATCCCGCGCCTGCCGCACTGCCGCCAAGCACTCCCCGGTGGAAAGCTGCTTCTGCTCAAGTTAATCCAGTGTTTAGCTCAAAATGAAATATTTCCTTTTAATATTGGAGTCTGCTAAACATCGCTTGTTCCCTAATAGTGCTACCTCAGACCTGTGCTTGACTTCTCCGATTTTTTCCTTCTTAGCAACATTTTCTCACCTCCTAATTAATTCCTGCTTTATTGCTCTTGTCATGGTGATGTATAAAGGTTTGTCTCCAGGAACTTGCAGTTCGGGGTTCATTTCCCGGTGATGCAGTTTCACAGTTACTGTGGCTGGTCCGTTTTCCCGGGGGTAGCAGAAGTTTGGGCTGTGCAGGCAGCATCAACATTTTTCCTCCCCAGTGCCTTAAAGTTCTTGAAATTCCTTTTAATTCGGGCCTCCATGTAGACATGAAGTAATAAGAACTGTTTTGTAGCAGCTCCTCGAGTAATCCTGTAGCTCATGTATTACTGGCTGGTTACTTTGACCAGTACTCTTTGCTAACTTCTAAATGTACTTATTTTTAGGTCCACCAAATCCCACAGGGAGACAGACAAGTGAAGCCTCCAAAACCCAAGAGGAGGAAGATCTCTAGATAACATTGAATGTCTTTGTTACTGGTCCAGTACTTATCAAAGTGAACGTGCACATAAGTCTATATGTAGGTATTGATATAGACATGGTTATATCAATATTTATATGAAGACAGATAGATTCCATCGCAGGGTGCTACGTGGATTAGTGGTACAATATTTTTGATGATTAGGAGGGATAGCGGTTGCTGGATAAGCCAATCAGAAATCTTGAAAGGTTGCAGTAACAATGTCAGATGATTACTGAAATTTTTTTCTATAATACTAAAATTGTGATTATAAGAAATAGTCCAAATGTTTCTGAGAAATTTTCATTGTGTATATAGATAATACAGAATTTCATGGTGATATCAGAAATGTAAATATTGTACAATATTGTCATGTACAAGCGTACCTAATGCACACTTTATCTTTTATTGTACAAAAAATAGTGTACAAAATTCTTTGGTTTCTATTGAGTACACATACAAGAGACTACCAGTGTAAAGTGATAAATAAAAATACAGCCTAAATGCTTTTATATGATAATGTAAAAGATGCTGTTTTTGTATTTAACAGCAGAGAGAAGGCATGATTATGTAATACCTTAATTATGACATACACTTCACGCCACTGAGTGTTCATTGATACTGTCTGTTTGGAATGAACCTTGCCTGGAAGTCCTGTACTCCACCACAGGTCTCTGTAGGAGAGTGCAACCTTGCAGATTCCTAACGGGATGTGGGATCACAGCTCTAATTAATAATTCAAAGGCTGCAACTATCAGTTGCCTTTTTATTTACGTAGCTTTTAAAGTAGAATGCTGTAGATTTTATTAAAAAGGAAAAAAAAAGTAGATGGACTATTTTAGTCAACCATTTCTGTAGTTAAAGTTTCATAGCCACCTGATTAAACTAAAGTTTCTATCCCCTGTAACGTTGACCCTCCCCACCCCCAAAACCCCTAGATTTATTAGCTTAAATTATCTTTAACATCATTAACCATCGTGTTTATTTTTAGGGGGGCAGAGGCCCTGCTTTAATGACGTGATCGGTATTGATTACGGTTTGGTTTTGCAGTAGAATGAAAGGGCATGCTCCGCAGCGTTCGTAAAAGGAATTCCAGAATCCATCTCGCAGTATTAAAACAAAAAATTAAGGGTGGCTTTACAAAACTATTAGCAACAGTAATTTTTATCAGTATTATGTAACATATCAGATTTATTTTATTTAAAAAGAATTATTTATACCATTAACAGATTCTTATATATATTAATGTGGCTGAAATGTGCAGGTTAAATCTATTAACCAAATTATTTATGTTATATTAAGTGAGAAATGTGAAACATATGTAGAAAAAATTAATACACTACAGATTTAAAAGTCTAAAGCTATGAGCCATTATAAAATTAACGAACGGAAGTGTAGCACAACATTATTTCCATTTTATTTCATTTCTCTTTTTAACATGGATGGTGGTGATGGTGATGGGAGCAGTGACATCCTCTGTCATCAAGGCTTCCCAAAATAACTCTCAGCTCACCATTCCCGGGGTGGAGTCCATGACCCCTCCCTCTTCATCCGGGACCACCACTTACCTCATATTTCCTTTTTTCCCCCCTGAATTCCAAAATCTCACTCTCTAGCTAAGGACTGGCAGTGATCAGCATCCTGGGAAGCTGGCAGTATTGCCGCTCTCCAGACACCCGACACCAGGATCCCAAGTCATTGCTCCTCTTCCCACCCGCCTTGCCCAAGTCCCAAACTCCTCTCTCTGAAGGACGTGACCGAGAGCAGCCGTCCCTGAGGACGACGGGACCCGGCGGCTTTCCCCAGCCTCGGCTCCGGCGTGCCAGCGCACGCAACACTACCTCTGGGCTGGGCCCTGGGCTTCCTCCCGGCTGGCCAAGTGGCTCTGCCCTCCTCCTCCCCCCAGCCCCAGGGATCGCAATGGCTACACTGGCTGCAGGGGCCTGGAGGCAGGAGCCCTTCCTTCCACGGGGTAGGTTCATTTGTCTTCTCTGTAACGCCACCGTCCTCCACGCAAGCTCATGTGAAGTGATTGAGTTGCTTCATTTTTATTTTTTTTTTTGATGCTTTTTTTTTTGGAGTGTAGTTTAGCTCACGTTTGTCTGTTCCGAGCTGATGTGTCCGTCTGCAGAGTTGCTGTTGTCCATCACGACGTTGGGTTGTGCTCCATCACGACGTGCGTGCCTGGGTAGGGGTGTGCGTGTGCGAGCACCTGGCTCCCGTCGGCTTCCTTCCCCCCTTTGCTTTTCTGTCCTAGAGCCGAGTTTGTACCGAGCGACCCTTCTTTTGGCATCTCGACTCCCTAGGGTTGTACTTCCTCACCAATGTATACTTTACATCGGTAGGCTATGTAAAGTATTTTTGTGCACTTGGTTTAATAATGGCATTGATGTGGGTGCTAGGAGTAGTTTGTTTCAGTCCATACCATTTTTTTTCTCTCTTTTAGAGTTTTTATGGTTTCATGTAAGCAGTTAATGTAAATATTGTGAGCATTACAGGTCATGCAGTGTTGTAACATTTTAAGAAATGTTGCACCGACTTTACGATTAAAAAACTGGTCACTCATACTTGAATTTTGCCCATAGAGCCATTTCTTTCTCTTTGCATTAAAGCATAATATACTTTTTTGATGGAGGCCCAACCCTTCTTTCTACCTTATTATTTTTTGTTTAATAAATCTATATTTTTTCTAATAGAAGACTTAAAAATGAAAATTTAAAAAAAAATACTTTTTGCCTACTTTCTAATTTAAGAGAGAATTCCTATATTTAAAAGGTGAAAAAAAAAAAAAAAAAGAAAAAAAAATACTCCATTGTGGAAAGTGGAACAACACTTTTATTTGTCATTAATATGGCACAATCACACAGAAACTGAACTGGCTGAGTAAAGCGAGCCCACGACATCAATCAGGATTTCGGTAGATTAGGGAACTATGTGATTCTTTGAGGATGTAAAGTGTTGCATATTCTTGTCTATTTATTTATTTATTTATTATGCTTTCTTTTGCTAAGTGGGTGACAATGTGGTTGAGTCATTCAGATGACATTCAGAATTAAAGGAAATATTCCTCTTTCTATTATGGTGTATTTTGTGAACACCATAAAAAAAATATTTTCATTTATTTCAGTGGATTTTCTTCATATTTTCACTATGGACAGAAAACATTGGCTGGTATTGGCTGCAAAAATAATATCCACATAGTTTAAAAAAAAAAGAGAGCAAAAATCAACCCCAACCCACCTATGATGTCCCAGGTCTATTATCCTCACAGTCTGAGGTTTTAGGGATTAAAAAGAACTTAAAATTTAAAGGTATTTCCTCACTCAGCTTTGCAGAAGGTTTATAAGTAATGTGATATCCTTTGGAGTCCCTGAGTTTGCTGGTATAGAGCTATTAGAGGGCTCGTGGTGGACTGAATTACCTTAGGACTGCTACCTTTCTTAGCTACGGTTTGTATTTTGCTATGTAGGGTTGTAATGTGAGAATTCCAGAAGAGCAGTAGCAGAAAAGTGCTTTTCTATTTTTAAAAAAGAAAAAAACAAAACCCATTCTAGACTTACTAAGAATTAGAGATTTTTTTAATATCAGTTTTGTAATTTTTGATAAAGTTGTCAATATTATGATTAAATCACCAGAAAAAAAAGTTACTGTGATGTTCTCTTCGGGGCAGGGACTATGTCTTCTGATGGATTTATGAGATGCCACCATGGGATGCCCAGTCTTAAATGGGGCCACAGGCACCGCTATCAAATTAAACAGCCACCAACAAGGTTGAGGTTGATTGAAATGCATAAAAGTCCAGAGTTTAAGCCCACAAATCTGCTGACCTGTCCTCGGTTTGCCTTTGGTGTCCTTCAAGAAGGGAACGGCATTGGGTGCAGCGTCCGACGGGTAAGTTGAGGAAGCCAATGGCTCTTGAAGCTTTTGCTCACACAACCCAGGACCTTCTCGTCCACGTCAGAAGAGATCGGCTCCATTAACGCAGCCCTTACTCCCCTCCCTCTCCCTGCTGTTCTTACTGGTGCCAACCGAGGAACTCGACTTTCCTGCTTCAGGATTTCCCTCAAAATACTGTTAACCCAGTGGTGTGAGCATGCTACTGATGTACAAAAACCCAAACACAGATCATTTAGTTCCAGATTCACTGCAAGCACAGCATCAAGTCAACTCTAGAAAAACACTTCCAAAGAAAAGGTATATATCCTACCAAAAATCTGATTGTCCACCCGCAGGGGCTTCCTGGGCCCCCGCAGCCCCCCACGCCAAGGATTCCTGCCCCACTGCCCGCCTCTCTCAACCTGGTCATCACACACAAGAGTTTTGCTGCAAAAGATGAGCCTGCGCTCACATGTTTCCTACAACATTGCTCAAACACGGGGTTGCTTTTGTAATAAATGCTGCCCGAGCAGATGTACCCCAAAAAGTCCCGCCAGCCTCTCGCGACCCTCCCTTGCAAGCTGTTGCTCAGGCTGGAGTGGTGACTACGTTCTGTGTGCATTGCAGCGGGAAGTCGGGCCTCCAGAGTTCATTTCTCTCTGCCAGGCTTTACAATTCATTTGTTGGCTGCGAAGACTTAAAAGCAATTTTTGTTGTTGCATTAAAAAAAATAATCCGAGATTTGATTAGAAGTATCCCCTGTGAAAGCAGGTTCTGGGGAGATTTCATCTCTCACGTTGTTACCCGCTGCAAGTTAAGTATTTGTAATTGAGTGTCATCTCAAGAGAAGATAAGATGTTAGGACTTAGGAAAAAAAAAAAAATTCTTTTTGGAAAAGGGATGGGAAATGGAAAGAGGTTTGACATATCCTGGACAAACCGAAGTGGAGAAGGCAGAGTGAGATTATCCCCAGATGTGTCCCCATATCCCCAAAGTTAGAGATACCCTTGAGGGGTTTCAAAGCCGTGGAGATGTGGTGCTGAGGGACATGGTTTAGTGGTGACCTGGCAGTGCTGGGCTAATGGTTGGACTCTATGATCTTAAAGGTGTCTTCCAACCAAAATTCTGTGACACTATGATTATACAAACCCCACAGAAGCAGTAGCATAGTTTGTCATGAGTCAAAGAGAACCACCATGCCCACACAGTTCTTAAGTGACAAGCAGAAATCAATACCGATGAGCAAACCAGGTCTGAGCTGTGGTTTGTGTCCAGCTTTGAGTGATGCTAACCCAGGGATGGGTTAACAAAATGCTACAGCCTCGTCCACAGCCAGGTCAGATGGTGGACAGCATCAGCAGGTAAGTCCTATGGGCCTTTCCACTTGGCTAATGGTGTTAATACCTATTACCTGTTATTTAAAACCAATGATCATGAGAGACTACAGACAAGGAAAAAGAAGTATTCTCGCCCTGAGGAAATGCCAAGGTATCAAAATTAAGGCTGCAATGCAAAAAAAAAAAAAAAACCCAAAACAATGTATCCTAAAAATATGGTAGAATAAATGCATTTAGTTCAAAAAATATAGATCACTTCAACTCAGCTGATTTCTGCTTCACATGGACCTTTAGCGGGGGGTGTCAAAGACTCTGTGCTATGAGAAGCCACTAACTTCTCAGATGGAAAACAGGTTTATAGAATAGACTTTTTTTTTTTAATCCTACTTCAAAAGTTTCCATCTCATCAAGTCACAATCATTTTAGGCCTTTTTGAAAGAGAAGCAATTCTTAACTCCCTGTAGAAATACTTCTCAGTTTCAGTTCCAGGAAAATAATTTCTTGCTCCTCTTGCTGATTTTTCCCTAAGATGAGAAAAAGTCATAAAAATAACAAAAAGTATTGGGGTCTGCCATTATCTGCTCTCAAGTGTGGGAGCTGCTCTCTGCAGAAAAAAAATATGAAGATTTACCCCTGAAAAATAAGGAGAAAATCCTCTTCTCTTCTCTTCTCTTTCTTCTCTTCTCTTCTCTTCTCTTCTCTTCTCTTCTCTTCTCTTCCCTCTCCTCTTCTCTCCTCTCCTGTTTTCTTCCCTCTCCCTTTCCTTCTTTCTTTCCCTCTCCCTCTCTTCTCTTTTCTCCAAGCTCAATTATTTCCCTGGCCACAAAGGTAACATCACAGGATTCAAAAACAGGTATCCCAATGGCACACCTACTCAGTTGCCCAATTAATTGACTGCGTGCCAGTCCTCTCAAGCCTGCTCTTCATTTATCAGATACTCAAAAATTTCTTTCACAAAAAAAAAAGAAGGTAATATAAATTAGGAAATTTGAGTCTTTGGGCATTTCATATAATGTCACAAGAGCCTTGCTGTTAATTTGCTTTTTAAGTTACAAGGAAAGTTATTGGAGCCAGGTTTTGACACCCTTCCTGCACACTCTGGATTGAGAGGAATCCCCAAAATCAGTGATACAGCAGCAAGGAGCATCACTGACGTCCTCCCTGGCTCCAGTTATTAAACATAAGATTTTTACATTCCCATCTGCAGTCCTAAAGCTGCATTGTCATGCTCTGCCAGAGCATTTTTTGCATAATAAAGCCTGATTGTATATTTTAAGTAGAAGTTGAACTACAAGCAGTATAACTATGTAGAATAGGAAAAAGAGTTTTAATTATTATTTTTTTTTAAGAAAAATGCAAAATTCTTCAAAAAACATGTTGAACGACCTATTAGATACCCATGGTTTGTGTTTGTGGGTGTTGGTTCATTGAGTGAAGGCTCAGGGTACAATGCAGAGCAGTGCTCTGTCTCCAGGTGAGGGAAGCAAGAAGATTGTTCCCTGGAGAGGAAAAAGATTAAATTAATTGAAAAATAAAGTTTTCAGGCCCTTCAGTGTGTGCTGCAGTAGTGAAATGAATTTGTGTGGTGCTGTTTGCGTTACTCTGAATGAATAATCTAAGAAATTTCTTGAGAACTAGGCAGGAAGGCAACTGATGGGAGGAGACACACAACCACCAGCTGCTGCTCTCACAACTGCAGATAAGTGCCAGGAAAAACCTGATACTGCCTAAGCCTTTGTAATTATAACTTGGTTATGGTGGAATCATTAAAATAGAAAACAAAATGTTAGAATTAAAATTACGTTTTTAAAATTGTAGGAGATTTATGAAATTCAAGCATGGTCTTTGCAACCCTAAAACCTGCAATGGGCAATAACTTAGAGAAATTGTGTATTAAGTCCTGCTTTAGCCCCCACTTTGACAAGTTTCTGTGCAGATGATGACTCCAGATGTATTTTCAAACACCTCCCCTTGTACTGCAGGTCAGGAAGCGGTGGGAGATGAATGGCTGTAAGGGGAGAAGGTCTCCACAGCTTGGTGGAAGAGCCCCTGACAGCAACCTCATTTGCATCTGTACGCAGAGTGAGGTGGAATGAGTTTGTCTTCAACTGAGACACATGTAGGCATGGAAACACATGTCCAAACTCCATGTGATTCTTGTTAAAATACTTGGAATATTTGTGGGAGAATTAGGCTGAAGCCCAGTAATAGTGCAAATTAAATCTGTAAAGAGTATTTCTATTATAGGCAAAGGGTTCGTGCTGGGGAAGTTTGAACATGGGTTTAGCTAAATCCACGTTCACGTTATACAGAGTAACAGCAAAATATCTGTGTTTGTTAGAATTGATCTCCACTGCTAACAGCAGAGCTAGTATTACTTAGGAATATAAGAAAGGCAGCAAAGCACAGAAAGCAACAAATTATGAATTATTCAATTCAAATGTCAAGTTTCAGGAATGAATGTGGATGTAAATCTTTTTTTGAAAGGCTAAGTGTTGCCATTAAGCAAGTCCATATGACGCTACATCTGTTGGATTTCTTTTATATTTATATCAATTTATTTTTATGGATGCTGGAGAAAAGTATTGGGAATTTCCACATTAGAATTTTAATAACAACATTTTCCCAACTTCTGTTGTCTGTTGATTTAACATTTGATGAAGGGATGATTTGTCTGGCAGAGGTTAAATCCATAACCACTTCATTAACTACCCAAGCCATAGGTCTTCAAATGAAAATTTGCTTTTGTGGAGGAATTTTAGTTTTCCACATATCAAACCCCAGAAGTTACATAAATTTAAATAGCTGCCATTTTCAGAGCATCGCCTCCTGATCTGGCACTTTTGGGTCATCTTACACTGGATATCTTTTTGAGTCACTCCATAAAGAACTCTTTAACATGTGTGGGGAGAACACAGTCTGGATTAAAATCTGTCTAATCCCCCCTCAAATCAGAATTTACTAATGTCTCCAAGTTGTTATTTTGCTTTGCATCGCTCCTGCCCACGTAAGATGTAGGCAATTCAGTCCAATTTGTCTGCTCTTTTCTGTGTTCCTTTATTTCAATGTTGTCACCTTTGTCCCCCAGTAGCTGCACTCAGACAAAGCCTGTTTAATTTCTTGCAAAGATGGGGAGCAGTGATGTACACCAGGAGAGCGACGAGGTTCCGTTACTCTGCAAATGCTCGAGGAGCCTGTGCCGGGGGACTCCTGTCTACCCGATATAATCAATCTGTCCAAGTATTTCTATAGCTCTCATTATCCTGCTGCCTCCAGGATAAGAAGCTGAGAACAATCGCCCATTGTCAGTTTATGAAGCAACTTTTTCATCTTCCTTCCCCAAAGACTAAATACTTAATTAAGTAAATTAAAATTAATTATGGAATCGGTACAAGATGTTATCATGTCTGTCCCTCAAACTGAGCTCTCTCTGCTCTCCCTGCATGCTTGCCCTCCTAATCATAGAATGGTTTAGGTTGAAAGGGACCTTTCAAGGTCATCTAGTCCAGAGCCCCTGCAGTCAGCAGGGACATCTGCAACTAGAGCAGGTTGCTCAGAGCCCTGTCCAACCTCACCTGGAGTGGTTCCAGGGATGGGGCATCGACCATCTCTCTGGGCAACCTGGGCTAGTGTCTCACCACCCCCTCAGTGAAAAATATCTTCATTCTCTCTAGTCTAAATCAACCCCAGGATGGGATGTGCTCAGCAGAGCAGCTCGGGTGTGCAGGTGACTTTGTTTCCCATCACCTGTCCAGGGCCTCAGCCTTGTAAAGACATCTCTGTGTGTTTCAGGTGAAACACTGTGAACCAGTGGGTATGATTAAAAACAGGCATTCATCTTCCAGAGCTGCGGCCAAAAGTCTGTCACTTTTGAAAAGATCATTTCAATGTGAAAATATCCAAAGTGCAAAGCCCAATTCTAACAACCCTCAGGGCATCACTGCGTATTTTTTAGTGATTTCTTGTGCTTTGTTAGCAAGAGGTTTAAACTGAGCCAAATTCCAAAGGACACAAATGTTGCATTTCTCTTAATTAGTTTTCAGAGGAAGATGTTGCCATTAACTATCTACAGTGATCCTCTTATTAACCGTCTGATAAGGGGGGCTTAAGTATCTAACAGAATAATGGATTAAACAGCAAGAGTGAACGAAGTGTTTCATGAGCATACTTGAACTTGCAGCAAAAGGAACAGAGTTACTTACCAAGCAAAATGAGAGTATAATAGACCTATTGATTTGGATCTTAAAACTTTTAGGACACAAACGTCTTGAAGATGATATTTGTAGAAGAGCAAATATACCTGTTCCATGAGCTGGTCAGAACCAGGAGAAGACTTCTCAGCAGTGTGTAAGTACATGGTGGGCCAGGCCAAGAAGGAACCATTCCCACCCCAGGGAGAGCAAGTAGACAACCAAGAGGGAGCGATGGAGATGGCTGGAAGTAGTGCCTCTCCCCAAAACAGGTGTCAACCCATGGCAGCAGCAAGCCCAGCAAAGGAGCTGGTACAGAGGCTGTGCTGCTGTTCCCACCATCCTGCTACCCCGAGCTGCTGCCTATGCTTAGATCTTATTTTCCAAAAAGGATTGATGAATATTAACTAAAGGAGCTATAAACAGAGCCTCATGATGCAGGCGCTCACACTTCAGGGGTGTGTTCGGTGGGAGCAGGCACAGGGAAGTGTGAATCCTGATGGGTGGGGCAGGTGCACAAGTGTGTGATGGGGTTTAACCTCTGGGTTTGCAGGCTTGGAGTACACAGCATGGAGTGGTGAAGCCCTCCTGGGGTAGTCCAAAACAGCAGGCTGTAAGGGAACAGGCAGCAAGTCTTACAGTACACACAATCATCCATGCAGGAACTCCAGAGCATAAGTCTTGTGAAGAGCAGCTGATGGGAAGTCTGCTCACTGCCTGGGACCAGGGTCAGAGATATTACTAGGGAACTCTCTAATCTGGTGTGGCCAGCAGAGTACTATCTATTGGTTATCCAGGTTGGTAATGATGATGTTCCAAAGAGAAACCTGAAAACAATTTTAAAAGGCTTCAGGGCCCTGGGGAGATCACTTGAGGGCTTGGGAGCCCAGGTGGTGTTCTCCTCAATTCCTTCAGTGGCAGGGAAGAATACTGAAAGAGGAAGGAAGACCCATCTGATTAACACGCGGCTGAGAGGCTGGTGACACCAACAGAATTTTGGGTTTTTCAAACATGGGGAGCTGTATACAGCACGGGGTCTGTGGGAGACAGATGGAGCTCATCTGTCTCAAAGGGGGAAAAGAATCTTTGCATATGAGCTGGCTGGGCTTATTGAAAGGGCTTTAAACTAGGTTCGAAGGGGGAAGGAGATAAAACTGGGCCCACTAGAGTTGAGCCTAAGGGTGGCAGATTGTTGTTGGGAATGAAGTTGTTATCCCGGCTCAAGTGCGTCTACACTAATGCACACAGCACGGGCAACAAACAGGAGGAGCTAGAAGCCATTGTGCACAACAGCTATGACATAGTTGTCATCACAGAAATGTGGTGGGATGGCTCTCATGAGTGGAGTGCTGCAATGGATGGCTATAAGCTTTACAAACAGAATAGGCAAGATAGAAAGGGTGGTGGGGTGGGTCTCTATATTAGGGAGTGTTTTGATTGCATGGAAGTCAACAAATGTGATGGATTGGTCAAATGTTTATGGGTAAATTTGAGGAAAGCCAACAAGGTGGATATTCTGTTGGGGGTCTGTTATAGACCACCCAACCAGGATGAAGAGGTTGATGAATTGTTCTATAGACAACTGGCAGAAGCTGCAAAATCACAAGCCCTTGTTCTTGTGGGGGACCTCAACTTACCAGACTTCTGCTGGAAATATAACACAGCAGAGAGGAAACAGTCTAGGAGGTTCCTGGAGTGTGTGGAAGATAACTTCCTGACTCAGCTGGTAAGTGAACCCACCAGGGGAGGTGCCTTGCTGGACTTGTTTACAAACAGGGAAGGACTGGTGGGTGATGTGGTGGTCGGAGGCCGTCTTGGGCTTAACGACCATGAAATGATAGAGTTCTTGATTCTTGGCCAAGTAAGGAGTGGGGGCAGCAACACTATTACCATGGACTTCTGAAGGGCAGACTTCAACCTTTTTACAACACTGGTTAAGTCCCTTGGGGTACAGTCCTAGAGGGCAAAGGGGTCCAGGAAGGCTGGACGTTTTTCAAGAAGGAACTCTTAAAGGCACAGGAGCAGGCTGTCCCCATGTGTCATAAGACAAACTGGCAGGGAAAACAACCAGCCTGGCTGAACAGGGAGCTTTTGCTGGGATTTAGGAGAAAGTGGAGTCTACCACCTTTGGAAGAAGGGGCAGGCTACTCAAGAAGAGTATAGGGATTTAGTTAGGTCGTGTAGAAAGAACATTAGGGGGGCAAAAGCTCAGCTAGAACTCAGGCTGGCCACCGCTGCAAGAGATAATAAAAAGTGTTTTTATAAATACATTAACAACAAAGAGAGAAGCAGGGAGAATCTCCATCTTTTATCAGATTTGAGGGGGAATATCGTTATGAAGGATAAGGAAAAGGCTGAGGTACTTAATGCCTTCTTTGCCTCAGTCTTTAATGGTCAGACCAGTTATCCTCATGGTATTTGTTTGGTCCCCTGAGCTGGAAGGTAGGGATGGAGATCAGAATAATTCCCTCATAATCCAGGAAATAGTAGTGAATGACCTGCTAGGCCAATTGGACACCCATAAGTCTATGGGGCCAGATGAGATCCACCCAAGAGTGCTGAGGGAGCTGACGGAGGAACTTGCCAAGCCACTCTCCATCATTTATCAGCAGCCCTGGTTAACGGCGGAGGTCCTGGATGACTGGAAACTTGCACATGTGACGCCCATCTACAAGGGCAGGAAGGAGGATCTGGGGAACTACAGGCTTGTCAGCCTGACCTCAGTACCAGGGAAGATTATGAAACAGTTCATCTTGGGGGTGATCATGCAGCAAGTGCAGGATAACAGGGGGATCAGGCCCAGCCAACATGGGTTCATGAAGGGCAGGTCCTGTTTAACCAACCTCATCTCCTTCTATGATCAGGTGACCTGCCTAGTGGATGAGGGAAAAGCGATGGATGTTGTCTACCTGCACTTCAGTAAGGCATTTGACACCATTTCCCACAGAATTCTGCTGGAGAACCTGGTAGCTCATGGTGTAGACAGGTGGACTCTTCGCTGGGTTAAAAACTGGCTGGATGGCTGAGCCCAGAGNGTTGTTTAGGCTAGAGAAGAGGAGACTGAGAGGAGACCTTATTGCTCTCTACAACTGCCTAAAAGGAGGTTGTAGTGAGGCTGGTGCTGGTCCCTTCTCCCAAATCACTAATGATAGGACAAGAGGAAATGGCCTCAAGTTGCATCAGGGGAGGTTTAGATTGGATATTAGGAAGAAATTCTTTACTGAAAGAGTGGTCAGGCACTGGAATGGGCTACCCAGGGTGGTGGTGGAGTCACCATCCCTAGTGGTGTTTGAAAAATGAGTAGATGTAGCACTTGAGGCTATGGTCTAGTGGTTAAGGAGATGTTGGGGTGAAGGTTGGACTTGATGATCCTAGAGGTCCTTTCCAACCATAATGATTCTATGATTCTATGATTCTGTGATTCTGTGATTCTACGATAAGGACCTGGGGTTGTTAAGCCTGGAGAAAAGGAGCCTCAGGGGAGACCTCACTCTTAACAACTGCCTGAAAGGAGGTTGGAGCTGGGTGGGGTTGGTCTCTTCTCCCAAGGAACAAGTGATAGGACAAGAGGAAACAGCCTCTTGTTCCAGGGGAGGTTTAGGTTGGACATGAGGAGCTATTTCTTCCCCAAAAGGGTTGTGAAGGCCTGGCCCAGGCTGCCCAGAAGAGTGGTGGAGTCCCTATCCCTGAAGGGGTTTCAAAGCTGTGGAGATGTGGTGCTGAGGGACATGGTTTAGTGGTGACCTGGCAGTGCTGGGTTAACAGTTGGACTCAATGATCTTAAAGGTCTCTTCCAACCAAAACAATTCTATGATTCTAAACTCCAAGCTACCTCTCAGTTGCTCTGCAATAGTAACCAATGGTCCTGCTTTGCCATGCTGTATCATTATCACCAGTGGATGAAAAGGTGGGGTTTGTGCTCCCTTCCTTCAGCCCTGTGCTGCTCCTGGTTACAGAAAAAACAGATTTTATCTTTATATTTCAGACATCAGGATGAATCCCCCTGAGCCCAGCTCTTGGGGCATCATTCAGGTGATCTGAAAGGGTGATACTCAGGGTTTTCCCAAACTGTGATTAATAACGTGTGCTGCAGAGCTGTAACTAACTATACGGCCTTTAACTCTCAGGACCACAGAGTTGTTTGTGGGGGGGTTTTTTAATGATCCTTAAAAGACGGAATGTGATTCCTTCTTGAGAATTTCCATGAGTTATGAAGCCTTCGAAAACAAAGAGGTTTGTTCCAACTTTGTCCTTCGATAAAAAGAAACCTGGGGGAAGTAACGCCGCCAGATCAGAAGTTCATGTTTTCTTCTACTTGTTACTGGAACCAAAGAATAAGTAAAACATCTTAAAGTTTACATTTCTCAGAAAAAATTAGAAAACAAGGCTTGATGTAAAACCCCTGATGTTACTGCTGCAGAAAGGCATCAGGACCCAGTGTTTTCAGGTAAATAACCATGAATCTAAAGTTCTCGTCTGTCACGCTCAGAAATAGCTGCTTTTAACTAAAGTTGCATGTTATCTTTCCTTGTTTGAAATTTGAACGAACTCCTACTTAAGCCCTGTAGACAATTACATCTATTCAAGTTTTCAGAGAATTTGGAAACATGGGAGGTTTTTAATATTTTCTAGAGCACCTTCCAAGAAGCATTTTATAAGCACAGTGTGACCTCCAAAGTAAACTCAGCAAAATTTATCCCTGCTTCCAACCATCTTAGTTGTACTCTTGCCATAGTTACCTGCTCATGCATCTGGGTCAGGGCTTGATGCATTTGAATGGTCCATGAAAATTGGAACGCCATTCCACAAAGGCTGCTGTATTTGGGAGCATGTTTCTCCCTTCAGTCTCACTGACCTGCTCTTCCCAACAGCTGCACAGCTCTGGCTCCTGCTGCCAGAAGGAGACCTTGCACGGTGTAGTGGGTCTGCCTGAGCT
>VYZX01006309.1:0-12943 GCA_013401335.1 Brachypteracias leptosomus
TTCCTGAAAAGGACATAGCCATGATGATGATTTGTGTTTTTCTTAGGATTTTGTGTTGCCAGTTCTAGTTTTCATGCTTACTATTCATGCTACTATTCTTGCAGCTACAAAATCCTCTCATAAGCAGACTCTCACTGTTTAAATGTAAGACACTCTCTGCCCCAAGGAATTTACAATGAAAAGGCTGGGACAGACTGAGGGGAAAGAAAAGTACCCCCTGAACTGAAGAACAGTAGCTGCTTTCCTTAGTGCAGGGCTCTAGCCCTTAAGTCAATCTGGGACATGTGGGGTACGTACATGTGAAAGTTACTGCATCATCAGCTAGAATGTGAATTCACAGCGCACTGGCTGCTCTGCACTGACCCCCCAGGTAGACACTGACTGTGAAGGTTTTTATTTTGCTGGAGTATGCTTTAAATGACTCAGTGAAAGCTGCTTCTGGTGCAGGTTACAACATCCTTGAGGCTGCTGTTGCAGATGACCTAATTCTGTGTCTGCTTCCAGCTTCCATGCCTGTCCCACTGCAGGTACCGATCACTAGGGTACACAGCTTTAGCCCATCCTGCTCTGTAGTGCTGAGCCACAACAGAAGTGCCTTCCTGTAGGGGAGCTTGTGAGGTTATGGTCCTTTCCAGTTTGCCCTTACCCTAACTGCATAAACTATAAAGGTGCTTCTGTGCTGCTAGCTCTCTTCTTCTTCAGGCCAACGCCAAACTCTGCAATATCCCCTCAGCATACCTTCATCTTTTATTCTTCATCTGTTTGCTTTTCTCAGTCTCAAATCAGCTGAGGGGGAACATGTCACTGAGAGAGAGCTCAGCAAGCTGCCCCCAGCAGGAGGTCTCTTCCAGAGGAACTCTCTTCAAACTGATGAGTTCCTTGTTTCTTCTCATAAACTGGTCAGTTCCTGGTTGATATAGTTCTGGCCTCACCCACCACCCCAACCACGATCACCTGGGGGCAGACAGGACCTCACACAGCTGGGCCAGATTCTGTCTCTGGGGCCTGAAACCACTTGGGGAACCAAACATATTGCTGGGTTGGGACTCATTCACAGGTCAACTCCAACTCAGGGTTCATAGCCCAGGCCCCAGCATTTCAGCTTCTGAAAGAGCTACTCTTACAGCCTGATGTTTCAAAGTACTGTTTACCTTAAAGCACTGGGCTGTACTTTGCAATTCTCCTCAGCTATCTGTACAGCAAGGCTGGGGTTAGATCTGGAGGCCGTAATCCTATTAGTCATCCTGACTGGGAATCAGAACCCAATCTTGGCATTGAAACATTTTCCTCCAGTGATAGCCTTTTGCAAGTCAACTCTTTCCCACTTGAAAGTAGTATATAACCATCGAACACTGGCATTATAAATTGGCCATAGCAGTTCTTTAGCAAATAGAAGACATATATTCTTGAATAAAAAATGTTTTCTAATTGTGAAATAATTTGGTTTTATATTGTCTTTTCCCTTTTATATGGAAGCTGTTTTCAGGAGCTTTGGTTATTTAGGGTACAGTAATATGGTTTATTTTCTTTCTAAAGAGTATATGGGCAGTTGGAGTATATGGGATGAGCACTAAGAGATGAAAATTGTGTGTGTTTATGGACATACACATTAAGAGGGGAAAAAAATTACTTTGGGCAAATTCTGGGATAAACCACAAGACTCATGCAGTTGAAATCTGTCACTCAGCTGTGCGAAAGAACAAAACCTGCTGACATCCCCATGCCTCCTTGTCCAGTGCCAAATGTCTGTAGGACCTGCCTGCTGAAGGGATGAGTGGGAAGCATTTGAGCATGCCACTATTTCCAACAAATGCTGAGCTACTGGTTATGTTCAAAAGGATGGGTAGTTGTAAACCACTGATAACATCTTCTCATTGTTGCTGTCCAATAGCCTGGGTGACCCGAGGGATTTACTGTCAGACCTGTAAAGATTCTGCATGGATCGAAGACTTTTTAGTCTGGCCTTGTTTCATTTTTCTCTGTCCAGTTTTGTGATAATTCATGTGGAACAGGTGTTTCTTGGCTATCTAGGCTTTACTTTCAAGTTATATGCTCTTTATCTGTCATTATGTATTGATTACATAAAGAACATCTCAACTTTCTGCGCAATAAGCTGTGTCAAAATTGTTGCAAGTGGTAGTGGCAGTACATTCTGTTGTCTAAGGAGTTGCTTGGTGTTCTTCCAGCTTTTATCCCCTGTATGTCCTGTTTGCATTTATCATCCCTTATGCGTTGTCTGCTATACTACTTCAACCAGTGGCCAAACCTTCAGCTGGACGGAGCAGCATAGACTTAAAACACAAGTGTTTTGGCACAATTTCCTTTCGTAAGTTCCAATTCCAAGAGTGAATTGCTATTTTAAGGAAAACATTTTAGCATTCTTAAATTTGACACTTGGACTGACCCATATCAAACAAAAGCTTTGGTAGAGAGAACTGCTAGTTATAATTTCAGAACTGATAGTTGTGATTTTACTTTCTTAATGTAAGCAGCAAATGCAGTTAAGGGAAGGCTCTTTCTGAGCAGAATAATGTTGTCTGCAGTGTTCTTTCAGACTAGTTGTTATGAGAATAGAGTATGCCTGCCTGCACTGCTGCTTCCCTTCTCTTCATTCCAAGGCACAGCGTGCTGCATACATTTCTCATACTTTATGTACCTGGTGGTGAACGTGGAAGCTGAACCTGAGGTTTAATTAAATGTAACAGTGCATATAATCTCCATTCTAGGAATGGACAGCTGCTATATCTCATAGGATGAAACTCATACCAACCCAACTTGATGCAGCTCCAAAGCACTGCAGAAGTCTCTGCTGTGCCAAAAATGGAAAAGCTACACTTAACTCTGTGCTGCTTCTGGACTAATGCTTTCAGGCATCTCTGCAATGCACTGGCAAGTGTTTCTGCTTCTCACCTTGATATGCATTTCTTTTTGTGTCTGTGGCCAGCATGCACATAAGTAATGTCTTCCCTCCAGAAAATACTTACTTGAATTTCCTGAAAGGCAGCTATTGTGTCTTAAATACTGCTTTTAATAAGCATAGTGACAAAACATTGTAGTGTTAGGTAGGGTCTTGTTTTACCAGACAGATAAAGATGGTGAAAATTGTGGAAGTTCATGAGTTCTTTTAATTAATTTGCTAATTGAGAAAACTATCTTCGCTACCTTAAAAAAAATAAAGTCATGAGTCTGGTAGTCTTTTAGCCACAAATATTTTTTAATTACTTAAGTTCTTATCTAAGAGTGTGATTACATTACTTTTTCACTGCTCTCATCCTCTCTGCAAGACGTCTACTGGAAATGAATCCTCCCAGCATACTGTTCAGTAACTTCCCCAAGCAGACATCATTTCTTTCAAGCAAAGCAGATACTGAGTTTTTCATTTAGCTGCTACAATCCCAGTCTCTATTGGAATTCTTAACATTTCTAATCAAGTATGCTAATAGAAATGTCTAGTTTGTACATTCCCATACAGTAATACATTCCTAATAAGACATAGAAGTAATAGATAAATGCTAGTGCATGTAATACAAGCTTGCTATTATCTCTAAAGAGAAAAAAACCCAAAACAACCTGAGTGCTTTTCTGAGATATTAGCTTCCTAATGAAAAGAGCTTTGTTACTTGTTTGTTGTTTAAAATGTGAATGTAAAATGAATGATCAGGCAGGTTCTTTGTAACAGTTGCAACTGGTCATAGTTCCAGCATATATGTGAACTTCCATGACTGAAATAAATCTGTCAGAATGTTTGTACCTGAACTGGAACTAGCCACACTACCTCCTTCAGCTTTCCTAGTGTAGGCTCTTGTGTGCTGCTCTGTGTACCACTGAGGAATGAACAACAGAAAATGCTGCACCGTTTGCATACAATAATTGTTTGAGAATACATAAAGCACAAATTTGCTACCACTGCTTTATTGAAGCCATGACTGCATCTTTTAGAAGCTGTGCTAGCTGAAGAGGAGGTTGCTCAGCTTTCTTGTCTTGCCTCACCCTGAGGGGCAGAGATCAGGGCGCTCGCTCCCCTGCATGTGCTGCCTCATGGGCAATTCCAGGAGAAATGGGCAGGCTCACAGGGAACCCTGCTGGGAAAGGTGGTGTTGCCAATCCCACCCCTGCTGAGCATTCTGAGCCATTGTGCAGCAGCTTTATGAAGGCAGCAGAGGCTGGAGGGAGATAGTTGTCGCCCATCCTCAGATCCCTAGTAAGAGATATTTTAACACGTCCTACCTCCCTCTTTTTACAGCACGCTCATCCCATGACACTCAATCCCAGCTAAGCCCCATGCAGACCCCTCTCTAAAACTCTGGCTTAGTTTACATTTTTGTGCAACTTGTCCTTGCAAGAGTCCCCCACCGTCTCCCAGGACACATGTGGCCAAGGTTGTCACTGGTATCCTTTTTGCTAATGAAGTTGCATGTCTGTATTAGAAGAGTTTCTCTGAAACTCACTTTGCAGATGGCTCAGTGCTGTCTCATTTCATAAAACAAAGGGAACCTCATTCCCTTGCATGAGGTGAAAAGAGTAATTCTGAAAACTCCCTCTATTCAGAATGAGAGGGGCCTGTCCACAGCATTTATTTACTGAAGGCTGATTAAAACCTGCTTATTAATCTTTCAGTATTTTTCAGTACGACCATTCATGTTAGCCACTGACATGCAGGACATGAGTAGTCATTTCAGCTGCTACAGTCATCCAAGAATCTCCCAAGATGATTTCAGAAAAATAGATTTTTTCAACAGTTTTAGTTTATTTTATCTTACCTATCTCATTTTCTTTTTATATTCCATTCTGTCTTTTTGAGAGTTTCAGCAGAATTACAGATGCTGTGTCATGTCTAGCACCAAAATAATTGCACTTCCTTTTTGGTTCACCCTAGCATTTTGGGTCTTTAATTCAGAGTGTGTATAGATTTTCAGCAGGTACCTGCTGAAGACAGAATTGGTACCAGAGTGATTATTTTCTGGAAAAACACCATTCCCATGCTAATGAAAAAAATGTGAATCCCAGATACTAATATGGGTCTACAAAAATCTGATAGTAAATATGATCATGTGAATTGTAAAATATCTGTAGGCACTCATAGCTATAGGATGAATATCAAGAAGAAACACTGGCCATTCTTCTAGGATAGAAAGATATATCTTTGACCAACTGTGCAAACTGGGCCCTTCAGAAAGAAGTTTTAAACATCTAATTAATTTCCTGTATAACTCTAACATACCTGCTGTAATCCAATATTATTGCTGAAAGGTTACTACTGCAGAGTAAGTTGTTAAGCAGCTATGTCTTAAAGTGCTAAACCTTTTCCTTTCATTATATCTGGCAAGAAAGGAATGCCTTCATCTCTCACCTGCCCAGTCAGGTATACTGTGTGATTTGTAACTTCATTGGAGAGGATCTCTAATGGAAATTTCTGTTTTATTCCTGCATTTTCATTAATTCTAACCATAGGACATAATTTTCACATCTGCTTGCATCCTATCTGCAAGCAAATGTCTTCATTTACCCTAGATTTTTAAAAAAGACCCCCATAAATGGATTTTTCGTTTCTGTATCCTTTAGCCACCCCCAAAACCCAACCCCATTTTAAGATTTTTCTTAAATTCCTACACTTGTGTCTTTGCACCAGGTCTTAGACTTCTGTAGGCAAAGTGTAAGCTCATAGTAAAGTGTTTCTAAATACAGTATACCGTTTCCATTTTCTGACTTGACTTTTATCAAGAAGTAAATGACACAAATGGATATTTTATGCCATTGCTTGAGTGAATCCCAAGGAGATGGTTTTTGCTGTGTGTGCATTTTTCTAAAGCTTCATTCAACCTCTTTCCCTTTGATCCCCCTCCTACCATCTCTACAGTGAAAATATGCACACCCTGCTATCAGCTGTAAATCAGCATTATCAACTACTTTAAGTAGATACCTGATGTAGAATTTGTAGACTGAAATAATAACTGGTGTTTTATTTTCATATGAATTAAGCAGTGATTTGAATTTCAGTAGGTTCTGAATAAGTTCCCTTTTTACTGCAGTAGGAGGGGAAACAGCGAGGTACAGTGTGTAGGTGTATTCTCTGTGTCTTGGGAAGGACAGGCATTGAAATGGTCAGATTTTTTAATTGTATTGTATGGTAAAGTATGCATCAGGAACAAGAGGATTACAAACAAATTTTCATTGAAAATGAAAATCAAAAGCCAAATTAAGGGGCAAGAGTTCAAATTAGTTAACATGCTGAAAGAGATCAGTGTTGAGCAGCCAGTTAAGCCAGTTATCCTGTTAGTTCACTCTGCTGTTATTTGACGGTGCTAATGACAAGTTGCTGCTTTTGTCTGTATAACAAAGAGGTCTGGTTTTGCTTGCAACTATAATTTTGAAAAAAGAAAAATGTAGATTCATGAGCTTCATGATTATTTAACTATTTTTGGTTATACATTTTTAATAGTGCCTTTCATCCCTGATAAATGGTGGTAATACCTGTGTTCTAGTTTCTTGTAGAATTTGATGGAAATACTTAAAATAGGTCACTGTTCGCACAGTCTCATATGGATTCTGCCTGGATTACAGTGAGATAAATATAAAAATCTACTTTATTGTTTAGCAGCATCACCACAAGGCTTGAAATACCTAAAATTGAATGAAGGCTTGTTATAGAATTCTGATACGATGAAGAGCTCATTTATAAATCTTTTGCCCCTGGAAAGCCTCAGACAGAGGTTCAAATAAGACAAATAATTTTGTCTTTAGTGTAGCAACTGAGATAGGTCACTTACCACCTTTGTGAATTATCGAGGTGAAGATAAAAGCATTCACTGATACATTTCCAGCTTACAAATAGTTTTAGAGGCCTACAGGACTGGGAACTCAGTCATTATTCAGTTTTTGAAAAGCCCAACAGCTCCCCATTTTTTTTCAAATTGCAGTCTGTATTGTTCTCTTGGCAAACACTGCTTTCCAGACATGACTAGATGGACATTCTAATGAATATTTTGTTACATCAGAAATAATATTTCTGTGAAATATTGGTGAGGAACTTGGTGTTCTTTTAGTCTTGGACATGTCAATAGATCTCTTTCCCTCATTTTAAATATGCAAGGCTGTAAAATTCATATATATGCATTAATTCATCTCTATTTTAATGTTTTGCTTTGACATTAAAATTTCACACTCATTTCATACAAGTTTAATCAGTGCTTTTTAAGTGAATACTGGCAAAGCTACATGAGAAAAGAAGAAAGCTGACTGGATATTTCATTTGCCTCTATTCCTGTAATGCAAACCCACACTTGCTGTTTCAGGTACTTATCCCAACATTTTTATTCTTACAACTAGCAGTTCTTCAGCTGCTGTCAGCTGACTGGTGGCTGACTGGGGAATAGTGGATGTCAATCCGCCAGGATCAGCAGTTACATTTTCTGCAAAAAGGCAGTAAAGTGCTCACAAAAAATTGCTATAGTTTCCATTGGATATTTTGTCCAAACAGGACCAGAATGTTTCTCCAGATATTTACCTTACTTTTATTTAGGGATATTCCTTCGAAGTGAAACCAGCATGAGGAAGCTTTGGAATGCAACAAACATAATTTTTTTTCTGTGGGCATAATACTGGAATCTGGCGGAAATGGATGATTTTTTAAAATGATTTAAACCATGCAACATTGATACGTGTTATTGATTATGGCAAACAGAGTTAACATTTCTTTTTCTTCATACCAAACACTGTACAGTGAGGCATACTAATGCAAAGAAAAAATATGGACATTTACTGGAACAAAAGTACAGCAAAAGCGAGCTAATTGTGACTTTAAAATGAGGATTTCAAAGTCCTGTATAAGAGTTTAAAATGTTGGCATTGCCTTGCCTTTCTGTTCCCTCTACTCCCAAGCCTGGGTACAAGCTTTTGAAGTTTGGCTTGTGTGGTGTGCACAGCCCAGTTGGGTCACTTCTTGTATGTGACAAGTACTTTTGTGAGCAGTAGAACAGAGCCTGGTTCCCTGTAGCTTTGTGTCTCCTGGTTGGATAATCCCATTTATAATACTTTGGAAACTTTGAAGCTTTTCTTTTGTTTGAGGCATTCATAATGTCTCTCTTTCATGTCAATTTGCTAGGGCTTAATATCGTACCTGAGCTCACACTTCAGACTTTTCCTCATGGAGATATGAATTTGAGTCCATATCTTCTCCCCAGCACCTCTGTTCTGATATTGTTTGGAACTTAATATTTTCCAAGAGTATATCTTTCTGTAAAACTTTCAGCCAGGATGTCTTAAAAATTATTAGCATGTACTCAGACACCCATGCAACAACACCACTTTCATTGCTTATGGAAAGAGAGAAAAAATTTGCGATGACGTTGCCCTGTTATATAAACATTTTAAATAAAATGTATGCCATTGTCAACGTATAATTGTTCTCTCACATATTGCTTAATTCAATTTTAAATACTTGTTGTCAATAGCTATACTATGCTTCTATTTAATATATCTTTGCCACTGGGACATAGAGTTTTTATTTGCCTAGTGCTATAATGATTGTGGATCTGTTCCACCAGACATTCTTGTCTACAGCCTTCTCATACCTGTAGACAGATGTTGGGTTCTGTTTTCAGTAATGCTAATCAGTAGTCTTGAAATAGAAAGAAAACAAAATTAAAAGAATGAAGGGAGTGATAAAAGTTTGTCTCAAATTTGAGATTTAAAAATATATACTTTATTAGATTTTAGAGGAAAGAATTTCCAGAAAGTGAAAAAAACCCCAAACAACGAACCAAACCCCAAAACCCCAGAAAACGCAGAATCACAGAATGGTAGGGGTTGTAAGGGACCTCTAGAGAACATCTAGCCCAACCCCAATGCCAAAGCAAGTTCATCTAGGCAAGGTCACACAGGAGCATGTCCAGACAGGTCTTGAAAGTCTCCAGAGAAGGAGACTCCACAACCTGTTCCAGGGCTCAGTCACTCTCAAAGAAGCTTCTTCATCCTCAATTTGCAAGCTACCTGCCAAGCAAATGTTTTTTAATCTTCCTTTTTGCCTGCAGAAGAAAAGGATCAGATACCATTAAGAATTTTCAAAAAAAGCATGAAACATTTTGAGTAACACTAGAATTTGCCTGTACATTTCTATTTTGTAAAAAAGACATTTCTGCAGGGAATCATGCTGAGGAGAAATGCTTGAGTCACTTTGTTCAGCATCTAGGGAAGATAGGCCTGTAATGCTCCATAATTTGAAACTGTGCCCTTAAAATGGAACTGTGTGATCTGTATTAGCACAACTCAGAACAGAAAGGATCAATACTGCAACAATGATTCTCACCCCTCACCTGTGGCCTTAGATTCCCTGTGTACGTTGTTACAGTCACATGCTAGATGGATGGTCCATAGATGGAGGCCTATGTGACCATGACAGTGTAAGGGTTTAGGGATTTACCATGCTACACAGAGACTCCAGAAACCTGGATCCAGCCCCTGCTTTTTGCTCCGTATGTATTCAAGTAAAAGTAGTACTTCTGGGCTCATTTCCTACGTGTAAAATAGTATTTAATAATTTGCCTCAAAGGAGCAATGACAAGGTAAATTAAAAATAAGTAAATAAATAAAAGAATTAAAAACATGAAGCTCTTGGCTCTTCTGGTAATGGGAGCAGCTGGAATTGCCAAAGAAAGTGAATCATGTCAGGAGGGTGATCAAAGTCTTTCCCCTACTTATATTTTACTTTTTCCAGAGCTGAATATATTTCTGTTTCTCAAACAAGCTTCTTTCCTGATCAACTCCATTTGCTTTGAATGATTCTGAAGAGATAAGTTCCAATTTTTCGATTGGCAAAACAAATGCAAAGTGACAATAACCTCTTGGGCCACCTACCTGAGGAATATATGAAGTGGCCAAATAGATTTCTATAGTATCCCATGCAGTAATGTTTTACCTTCAGTACCCCTCACCAGCTTTCTGTGCTGTTCTTATTACTCACTGTTTACTTCCCTTGTCTGTGCTGCATTCAAGACAAGTCATCCTGGATTTGTATTTTCAAGTAATGTTTTGTGACAAGCTGTATGAAGTGTGCTTCAGAAGTACAGACACAATTGTGTTCCCTGGTTTGTTTGCTACACTGAATTTTCTTACTTGTTATTTTAAGGGGGAAAAATTCATCCTTCTAGGTATGACTTCACATTGATCAGCTGAACCCATGAACTGGATTTTGCATACCACAGCTTCTCTTTTTTCTACTGCCTTGTGTTATCTTTCTGAAAAAGATGCAGGAAGGGAGCAGGGACCACTATGCATCACCATTGCTCTCAGTGTGGTTTGGTATTAATGGCAGACAAACGTGGTACACATGTAACTATATGTTACTGCTACAACACCATGAAAAGCATCACAAAAGCAGACGTTCTAGGAAAAGAAAAGAGAACACTCAGCCAATTTAGAATCAAAATCTGATATGTTTTTTTCTGAGTGACACATAGAGATACAGTCCCAGATTTTACAGGGCACTCCAAGTCTGTGAGAAATAGTTAAATGAGGTTGTCAATGACTGAGAAGGCCTGTCCAAGTTAGGGCAGACTGTTTGGATAGCCCTTTAAGTTCCTGAGCCTCATAGCATTACAAGGGTTTGGGTAACATGCTCCAGCCTTTTGGTAACTAATCCAGGAATTAATCCTGGATTGGCAGGGATTTAGCCTTGTCAGTGAATGGGCTGCTTGGCTGTCAAGGACTTCACTGCACCTTTCACTGTTCAAAGAGGGTCAAGGCAAATGGGAAATCATTCATAATTCCCATCAGGTTGTTCACAAGGCTATGTACTTTATTGGAAGCCAGGTTCTTCATCATCTCCCCTGTAGCTCATGAAGTAGAGGGGAGATTTCTGTGATCTGAGTGATTTCTTTACCTACTTGAGGTGAAAACAAATGAGGCACTGGAACAGAATGCTTTTGCTTTTGTTATTTACTCCTACTGTAGCACATATTATGGAATTAATTTGATACAGATCTTGACTTTGTTACCCAAAAATGCTTTTAACTACAAAAAACCATCAAAATACTGTGTCTCTGTAAGTGAAACATAATGCAGGTTTCATCTGACCCCAAACCAAAGGACTTTTTTGGCCATGGATCTATATTGAAAATGTTTTCCTTATTTAGAACAGAAAATGGTTCAGTCTCTTTAAAATATTGCACAGGAAGTGAAAAAGTTGTGTTAACTAGAGAGAAGTAGTTTGTTTTAGTAAGAAGTTGGGGGAACAGAGTTGACCTATATTTCTGATGTATTGTGAGCATGAAGCAGTGTCTGTGGCTGTTGCTTGAAACTGCAAGGGTGAGGCAGAAGTGGCTGAGTATATGCTCAGGTCTTAATTCCCTTCCCTGATATGAGAAAACTTTGGGGTTTAGTTTCTTTTCATGATGAAACATAGTGCATGTCATTCTCTTCAGTGTGAATGACTGTCTGTATTCTAGTAACTCTTTGACCTCTTGGCAGACTTCTGGTAAGCTTAAGCTTTTGAATGCTCTTAAGGATATTAAATACCCACATGTCATACAAAATTAGTTGACTAGAAGAGAATGACTTCTGTATTTTAATTGAGTAATGTGATAGTCCATTTGTCAGTGGGTCTAGACATTGTCTGTGAGAGGAAGACTGCAATGTAAGATCACATAATTTGTTAGAGATCAGAAAATCTAAACGGAAGAAGGACATAATGTACACCTCAACTTTTGGAAAAGTCTCGGCAGAAGTCTGTATATTAGTAGAGATCAGAAACCTAATCCTGAGCACCTCCAAACTGGAGACTACACAGTCTCTTCAAGACGCCTATTCTAGTGCTCAATTTCTTTACAAGTTTTGTAGATGGCACATTTAATCTTTTATGGTGTTTCTACTGTGTACATCCCTCACAAATTTCTAAAGGTAGTGGTGTCAGCTCTTTAAACACTTAGGAATGGTGCTTTGAAAACTTTACAGAGAATAAGACTGAGTAATACTATACCTGATTCCCTTCATATACAACACATTTATTTCTGAAGAGGGAGGTCAAATACCAGGAGACATATTAAGAAATCCAACTCTTAAAATATGGGATCTCCATGGAAAGTGACTTCTGTGGGAATTGTCGAGCTAAGATGACTAATCTTTGAGGCTTTATTTTTTTTTTTTGCTCCTTGTTATAACTGGAGATGGCTTAGTTGGCTTCTCTAAAGATGGAGAGCTTAAGACTTGTTGGATTTATCAGTCCCTGTGGACTATAAAGGTAAATCCAGTTTGATTGAGGTAGCAAGGCATTCAAGGGTTCATAATGCCTGGGAGGAAAAAGAGGTAAACTCCTGGGATTGTTTAAGTGTCATCCAAAAGTCTGGAGCTGCACAAACACGAAACATAGTAAATGGAGTTCTCAAAATTCAAACCAGATCCTTTTGCTCCAAGCAGAAGTGTTTAGGTTCTGCTGAAGCCTTAGGGAGAATAAATGATACTCATTTTGCTTGCCTTCTAGAGAGCTGCTAGTATCTGTATGCTAAAATCTGTTGCATCCTCCGATTTTAAGTTAGCTGTACATGAATGCTGAGAACACTTCAGTGATGAAGAAGTTAAGATTTTTAAATCTTCCAACAGATAGTCGTACACGCTGACACTGAAATGTCAAATAGTGTGCCACAGTACCTGGCATATATTCTGATCTGGCAGAGTGAAATATGCCAGCTACTGAATCTGGTTATAAAGTGAGAATTTCAAGTTTAAACTCAGGACAGGATGCAAAAGGAATTATGCATAATGTAAAGGTAAGACGTAAAAAGCATAATAATGTTGAGTGGATCCCTGAAGTGCTGGGGCCTGGGCTGTGGGCCCTGAGTTGGAATTGACCTGTAGATGAGTCACAACCCAGCAGTATGTCTTGTTCCTGAAGTGGTTTCAGGCTCTACAGAGAGAACCTGGCCCACTCGTGAGGCTCTGCCTTCCCCCAGGT
>VYZX01006309.1:15891-45464 GCA_013401335.1 Brachypteracias leptosomus
AGTTGGAATTGACCTATGGATGAGTCACAACCCAGCAACGTGTTTTGTTCCCCAAGGCCCCAGAGGCAGAACCTGGCCCAGCTGTGTGAGGCCCTGCCTGCCCCCAGCTGATAGTGGTTGGGGTGGTGGGTGAGGGTAGAGATCTGTCAACCAGGAACCAACTAATTTATGAGAAGTAACAAGGAGCTGATCAGTTTGAAAAGAGCTTCTGTTAGGGCCAGTCAGAGGAGATTCTTGTTGGGGGCAGCTTGCTGAGCTCTCTCTCAGTGGTGTGTTCCCCCTTGGCTGATTTGAGATGGAGAAGAGCAAACAGATGAAGAATAAAAGATGGAGTTGTGCTGAGGCCATGTTGCTGAGTTTGGTGTTGGCCCGAGGAAGGAGAGAGCTAGCAGCACAATCCCATGTTTGGCGTATGTATAACTGGTGCGCTATACAGTAGACATTATGCAATCTAATTACTTTTACTTAAATCATGAAAATATTTCTGTCAATACTGTCATGATGGTGATTTTGGTCTTCTACACGCAAGGGAGCACAGAATGTGGTTTTAAGCAAAATTGGTTATAATACGTGTAAAGACTCCATGTCAAAATGCATTTTCCACTGCAAATCAAGTTACACTTTTGGGATAGTAAGCTGATAATATTTGAAAGCCTCCTTACAGGAGTAAAAATTATATTCTCCGATGCTCTTCACTTGTATTCATTCTGCCTTGCAATTCAGTCAGGTGGCTGGCAGAGGAAGGATAAGTGATCATAGACGCAGCAATCACCTTGAAAACTGACTTTGCCTCCCTAGCAAAGATGTGTGAGTGATGGGTCACTGATAAATTAGCCCTTAACAGATTTTGCTTCTTGGGAAGATCATGCAGTTGTAACACCTGCTGTTACTATTAAGTCAGAAAAATGTAAGAATTATGGAAATGTAGTAGGCTACTAAGAAGAAAATCTTTGGTAGCTTTTTCAGAATTAATTCTAGGTTTATGTTTAAAGTGAAGTAGGAAGAACATTTGCAGGAGGGAGATGGACTTCTCAAAAACAAAATGGGACTGGATTCCTGATCAGAGAAATCATGATACCGAAGGACTTTGTTTAAAATAGGAGTCTGAAAGGAGGCTGAGAAGGTCCGAAAGTACATGTTGGTGATGTCAGTAACAGAAAGCTGGAGCTGTACCTCAAAAGGGCTTAGATTTCATTGGGAAAGCTAGAAGGATTTTAAGCCTCCTTTTAAGTCACTCTGTTCTTCTCTTGCCCAAAGTGCTGTCAGCTTGCTGGATCTCTGGCTGCTACTCAGCAATACTGCTCCTCTAAAGCTGCAGAAATGTTTTGGCACTGCATAGTCCTCCGGCCAAAAAAAAAAAAAGGCTTTTCCTTGGCTGCAGTCCCATGCTTTGGGCCCACCTGCCGCCCTGGGGTGGCATGGAGGCAGGAGAGCAGGGAGAGGGTGTCTGTGCAGGCCCCTTCTCCTCCGAATACAGGCTGTGCCTGCTGGAAGTAAGCCAAGCTTGAAGAGAAGCAGATGGAGTTTAGAAGCAATCTCTGGGAAGGAAGCTATTGCAAATAGCTCTTAGTCTACCAACGAAACTTGAAACTGCAAATTTTCCTGCAAAAAGCTTAGCTTTGACAGAAAGCAAAGCAAAAGAAGAAGAAAAAAGTAGTTTTCTACTTGAATCTATGTGGTTTGAGATCTCTCAATAATTTACTATAAAATCTTCACACTACTGGTCTGAAGACCCTTCTTTATGCACAGGCTGCTAAAACACCATCCTCTACATGGTCACTTGGGATGTCCTATCTTTCTTTCAGTTACAGTTGGAAGCAGCATGCTGAAAGAAACTGTGCCGAGCTCTGAGATCTAGTTTATCTGTTGTTAAATTCCACCAAATGAATAGCTGTGTCTGCAATTTGGCTAATGAGCAACACAGGGCAAAGAATGCCCTTGCCTCTCCTTAGAGATATTGTGGGGTTTTCCAAGGAGAGCTCAGAGCACTTTTTCCCCAAGTGGTGAATTACCTAATTTCAGTAAATTGCCTCCTTTCCAAGTTGTACAAGCAACTCTCTTTTATAGCTCTACAAGGAGATACTGCCAGGTGTTACACGTAGTGCAAAGAATACATTATGATGTCAGTTGCTCCCAGACTATAAAAAAACCTCCTCAACTTATTTATCTTTTAAAAACAGGTAGTTTCATTAATATTTTTCCAAGCCAATGAGCAAACAAAGAATGTCTCCCTGCATACTGGTTTCAGGCACAGCTCATCCTTAGTAGTAACTTCACATAGAAACATGAACAGCAGTTTTTATTATTCATGGTTTTGATCTACTTTGTGGAGACAGAACAGCACTAATCACTTGATTTGACTTCCTCTGAAGTAGCTATTGTAAAGCTTATTTGGGAAGAAGATAAACATGAGATATTCTTGCTCTGGAAAGGGAAACAAAGAAAGAGTTGTATTGCCATAAAACACTAACTCTTTTCTGTAATCTGTTTCTTTGGGGGTTTTTTTTGGGGGGGGGCAAGGAGTGGTGTCAGTTAATAGTAAGAAATAGATGTAGGCTCCATTTCATTCAGTTGCAGAAGATGGAGTGGAATCTGCTCATCCAGAATGTTCCTGAGAGGTGATATTCTAGATGGTTGCTCATACCTAATGATCTGATTCTTGAGAAATATTCCGGTCAAATATAAGTGGTTGTTACAAATGATGTATATGCAGAAAATACTTTCCCACTAGTAGACAGCCTCAAGAAAAACTAGGATTGTGTAAGTAGGTTATGGCTCTGTAAGGCAGTACCCACAGGCTTATGTCTTCCAAATACAATCTGGATCGTTCTTCCTCATCCTCCAAACCCATTAAACATGCAGGTATAAAGATGAGCTGTTTATTGTGAAATGATCCTGTACTTTTGTAGGGGTCTGATCTGGACTCAATGTGGTACTAGCTTCATAAGACATTAATCACATACTCTGTATCTCAAATAATTGCACATTTTTGGCATTCATATGATGCTGCTGTTTTTGTTATTTTCCACATTTGTTTCATGGGACTATTAAATGCTATTGCTTGTGAGATAAATAATTCATGGTTGCTGAAGTTTGTGGTCATACTTGAAGTGCTGGGGCCTGGGCTGTGGGCCCTGAGTTGGAGTTGACCTATGGATGAATCACAACCCAGCAGGGTGTTTTGTTCCTGAAGTGGTTTCAGGCCCCACAAACAGAACCTGGCCCACTTGTGAGGCTCTGCCTTCCTCCAGGTGATCGTGGTTGGGGTGTTGGGTGAGGCTAGAGCTATATCAACCAGGAATTGACCAGTTTGTGAGAAGACACCAAGAAGTAACAAGAAGCTGATCAGTTATGGAAGAGAGTTCCTGCTGGGGTCACTTGCTGAGCTCTCTCTCAGTGGTGTGTTCCCCCTTGGCTGATTTGAGACAGAGAAGAGCAAACAGATAAAGAATGAAAGATGGAGTTGTGCTGAGGGGATGTTGCTGAGTTTGGTGTTGGCCTGAGGAAGAAGAGAGCTAGCAGCACAATACTATATGAAGGCAATGTTTTTATGCAGCTGTATTTTAATTCATGCTTTGTTACCTTTATTATTACTGATTACTATTTTATAGTAATGTTGCAGTTTGGAGTCAGAGTAGGTATGCTTTAATTTAAACTGAGGAGCCTGGTACGAGCAGTGTTTGTCCTTTTCAGAAATGCAACCCTGCAAAGGTTGCTGTACAGTTAACCCATTCATATGTTTGAATGGGAGTTATTAC
The DNA here is from genome assembly GCA_013401335.1 of Brachypteracias leptosomus. NCBI lineage: Eukaryota > Metazoa > Chordata > Aves > Coraciiformes > Brachypteraciidae > Brachypteracias > Brachypteracias leptosomus. The sequence goes on from VYZX01006309.1 coordinate 19,650, forward strand.
ATGTGTTGTCTTGAAAATATGAAGTAAAATGAGTACCTGGAAGAACTGAGTAACTATTAATACGTACACAAACCTTCACCATGAGTAATACACTATCTGCAGATCTCTGGAGATGATTTATTTTAATGCAGATTGAATGTAATATTTCAATTTGCAAACAAATTTGATCAAATACAATAAGCATAGTGCTGGTGTCTTAATGTAATTCTATTACCTATAAGGCAGTACATTAAAAAGTGATGCAGATGCCTAACAAAAGGCAGAGTAGCTTCTTCAGCTTTGCTGGTAAGTATCAGTGTAAGTCATCTAAGTCTAATAATCAAGGACAAAAGTAAAGAGACAGTAATATCCCTAGTCTTGTCAAAACATAAATGGAATATAGATGACGGTTGATGCTTTGAGTAAAAGAGTGTGCTAGATTTAAAGTAAGGATAATGATATAAAGGTGAAATTAAAAAACTAATAAAAACATCCTTTGATAGCCTGATATACAGCATATCTTGGGAAATATGAACTGCTCTGACAGAAATATCAGACAGAACTAGACCTGCTATATATTTGTTTTGGTTTGTTTGCTTTTTTTTTTTCTTACCGTACCTTTATTTAAGCAATCTAGGGGCTGGAGGGTACCTGGGGGCTTTAAGTACAAGCAGCTACTGATGGCTATTGAAACACTGAATCTAACAGGCTGAGGAGAAATTTGATTTTTTTTCTGCTGATCTTTTGCTTTGGGTTTAATCATGGAACTGTAAAACTTTTAATCTCTAAAATGGCAATGTTATTCGATAGCTTGGGAAAGTGTTGGAAGAGAGAAGAATTTTATCACAGCTCTAAAGTTACCAAATGCTTTTATTTCTGCAGAGTCTGCGGGGCCTAAACTGTTAGCCAGTACAGTGCAAGTCACATCTACTGATGGCCCTGAAGACAAGACATCAAAGGTAAGACTGTAGTAGTAATCCTGCACTATGTCTGCAGTTGAAGGGGATCCAGAGAAGGTTGTCAGGTATATATTGCAAGAGTATTCACATAAATAAATGTGTGCAGCATTTAGGGAAAAAAAACACCCAACCTGTAAAAGGAAATTGAGTCCATTGTCTCTACTATTTCAATGAAGGGATTAGAATCTTTCTATATTTTGATTAGAAGAAAATCAAATACTTTTCCTATCTGTCAATTATGTACTATTTTTGCAAACATGTCAGTACTTAGCAGTCAAAGAGACTGAACATGTATTAAAAAAAAAAAAAAAAAAAGCAGTAATAAGTTTGTTTATTAAAATGTGAAACAACTCCTGACTTAAAGGAATGATCTCAAATGAACAGAATAAAGCCCATTACTGTCACTGTGGAAATTTCTGCTGACTTCACTAACAGGAGGGCCCCACCCATTGTGAAATCAAAGGAGCAATCTAATCAAGAGAGATTAAGTTTACACCAGGTCCTGCTGGCAGAAGAGCTCTATTCTGCTTGAAGGAAACATAAATGAACAGAAACTTTTTCTCTTTTCCACTCCTCTTATCATGCACAGCTTCTGAGCTTTGGGAGCTCTTACTAGCTGTCTCTGATCAGGACACAACAGCTCAAAGTAATTTCATGTTTATATTCTTCCTGAAGGCAGTTTTAGCAATATACTGGAATAAAAGGAAATGACATGAGTCTGACAAGGCTGCTGCTGGAACTTACTGCTTCTTACTGCTATTCTTCTTTATTATCTGTCTGCTTTCAAACATACTCCACCATAGGTTTAACTTGTCAATGGTATGTGCCTCAGCAGCATGGTCATTGTCTTCTCTGAATGTATGTAACTATATGTTTGTAATCTGTTGGGTTTGAAAATTGATATATACAAAACTAGAAAATGGATCATCAGCTGCAGAAATCCTGTGTATGAAAATATTATCCACTTTTGTACAATTTTTCTTTCACTGTAAGTCCTTGTTGTTTTCTTCGAAAATTTTACCTATTTTGACTCAAAAAGTACACATCTCTTCTTTGATCGTCTTTGTTCTAGCTTAGGAGAAACAGCAACTAATGCAATGTTAGCAACTATTCTGGTGTATTGTATCTCAAATATTCTCAATGGAGTGTTGAATGGCAAAGTGTGCTGGTTAATTTTCAACTGAGAAATCATGGAATGACCCACCTGGGGCAGTGCCCCAGAGTTAGGGACATGATGTGCTACAACAGCACATACAGCTGCTCCCTAATCTATCCAGAATGATAATTTCTGTTGTTATGTGCAAATCACCAAATTATGCATTTTGAATAGACTGTGATTTGATAATAGATCTAGGATCCCTTGATTAGTCTAGGTCATAATATTGGAAGGTCAACTGAACACAAATGAGCTAGTTAGTATATGAAAAGTATGTATGTGTGTGTGTAAATGTGGGACTTGAATGTGGGTAGCTTTGTTGGTGGGTTATCTTAAACTGCTCTCAGTATAATGGAATGGATTCTGTCCAGAATCTGCCAGAAAGGAAAATCATTGCTAAGTAAAATATTCAAGAGATTTACCTCCTGTGCTCAAGTATCTAGCTAAATATCCTCCTTATGAAGCAAATCTCCTGCTCTTGTTATTTCGAAAAGTAAAATATAACTGTACATAGCAGCTCTAGAAAATGGAGGAGCACAAGTCCACCTTTCAGAGCAGCATGTGATTATAGAATTTAATATGAGTTGGCCAAACTTCTCAGAAAGATTGCATCTGAGTCTGTAAAACCTGGCAAACCTCAGAGTCAGAGAAATGTTTCTCTTTTTTTCTGTTAAAAGCAGAAATTTTATTCCATTCTTCTGTTGGCTGAGAAAATTCATCTCATTCCTAGTCAGAGAAAAATGAAAGAATAGCCAGGCCAAAAAAAAAAAAAAATTGATTTAGTGTGTTATATTTTATACCAGAAAAATGAAGGACCTGAGAAGGCTTGCCTGTAACTCTCCATTTCCGTTTTAGCCTTCACGCTGGCAGGTTTACCTGAAAATCAATATTTTACATTGAAAAACATACATTCTATGTCCGTAATATTCTCGAGCAATATAGATCTTAAAGAAAAATGCCAATGCTTGCCAGGTAAATATTTGTAATGAATAATCTGTTTGAACCCCAGGGAAACTGCAGATCTGGAAGCAATGGCCATCTTCTCCAGTGGTGCTTTTGGGCAGCTTATTCTTCCCCTTCTCCCTTGGTATTTCTGTTCATTACGTTTACCACAGGGCTGCATCGTTACTCTTCCTTTGGCAGCTGTGACTTTTCTTCTTGCAAATGTCAGCCCTCAGCAAAAAAGCAGCTCTTAAGCAGTAATTACACAGGCTGCCCTGCAGGAATAGGACACTTACTACAGAGCAGAGCATGCTTTCTATTGGTCCCAGTTTGTCATGTGTAAATAGAAAGTGGTGATAGGATTTTATTTGAGCAGGGTAGGTATCCATAGAGCAGCAGGTGCTAGAGGCAGGCAATTGTTTCCCATCTCTGCTATCATTTTGTCACCTAAAGTTTTGGTGTTTCAAGCACTTCATGAAGTAAAGGTATTCATAGTTGCTTGTGTCTTGCAAAACAATTCAGGATCCATAATACATAAATTCTTCTTGATCCTATATTCTGAGCAGACAGCTAACTGATGATTGGATTCCTCACACTCTTGGAAAAAAGATCTGAAGGATTTAATCTTAAATAACTCTTCAGTTGTTCTCACTGCGAACCTGGATTGCCTCTTTCAGGTAGGTTGTGCTGGAAGCAAATCCTTAATTATTGTAGTCTGCATCCATACCTGTAGTCTAGGTCTCAACATATCCTGTTTTTACAGGAGTAATCTCTCCAGAGTTAGACTGCCCACCAGTTTCAAATATTTCAGCCTTGCATAAACCCTGGTTTGATATGAAAATCACTGAAGTTATCATGAAGATGAAGTAGAATGATTCTCTTATGTCACAGTAGCAAACTGGAAGGTGGAAATTTGTTTTATATTTAAAATTACCATATTCACACTCTACTTAAAAACAAGTGCGTTCTACTCTACGTATAAAGTAGCACAGAAGGTTTAATCTTCTGGAAAACCCATCACAGCTATCATTGGAGAACATAAGTCACAATCTATGTTAGTAGGGAGCTTTGCTGCAGATGCTTGAAGGTTCCAGCCAGATATTAAAAAAAGAAATTATGTCTCATTCTGAAGAAAATGAAAAAAAAGACAAAACCCCAGCCTCTCTCATCAGGGTATCGAAAAACACTTAGGTTATATATTGCTTGTAAATGAAGTGTTTTGATTATTCTTGCAATTTTATGGAGATTAGAGCTTTTCTGTAAAGTGTACACCTTGAAACTGATATTTTGCATCATAGTCTGAAAGCAAATGTTGAAACAATGAGAACTTCAATACAGATCACCACTACTTTTTTATTTGTGTATGTGTGTATGTATATATATACATATATATATATACATATACATATGCATGTATAATTTTAATGGAAGCTATTTGTAATGAAAATGAGTAGTTTTCCCCAGCCTAGTTAAATTGTCATTGCACTCTTCAAGTCCTTTTGGGATAAAGATCATCTTTTTGTAGTATGTGTTTACAGTCCCAGTGCAATGCTGCCTGTATTATTACTGGTGATCATAGGGCTATCTCAGCTTAGAGAATAATAATTGGGAGCCTTTTGGAATATTAAAATAGCAGAAATGTCCATTTTGCTCACGATTTTACACAATAATGAAATTATGAGAGTTTCTGCATTTCCCAGTTATCCCCATCCTTCTGCTCCCTTGATGTAGTGCTGCCAATCAGCCATCATTAGCTTAATTTCATAATTTCAGCTCTTCAGCCCTACCTGCCAGTTGCAGCTGTTAAGCCACTGACTGTGTGTTGGCTCTGTGGGTGATCAGAGCAGGAGGAAAGCTGCCAGTGCCACACAGCAGCTGTCTAGAAAGCGGCTGCTTTCTCTGAGCTGTAATTTCTCCTCATACCACTGCCCTTCCCTGTCCACGTGTCCCAGTGCAAGCACATCTGCCTCAGTCATTGACTGGATATAGCCAGGAAGGGGCAAAACCTATCTGGGTCATGTGAAATGGCTGCAGTCCTCTCTCAGGGTGTGGCATCTGTCCCTACCTTTATGTAAGGATCTGATGGCTGGCTTCAATTTAATTAGGCAACAGATTTTGAACCGTTTCCTTCCCAAAAACTCACTGTGAATCATGAGACAAACAGAAAATTAAACAGAAATTCTCCATACTTTATCACAGGCTTATTAAGGAGTAGATTTTAAGCAGTAAAACAAGTTTGGAATGAAAGTTGCATATTTTCCCAAGGAGAGAAAGAGGAAGGAAAGAGACTGAAACTGTCTGAAATGTTTTATACACTTAACGATTGTACCATGGATAAGTGAATGTTATGAGACATAGTGGAGATTTAGAGCTATAATTGCTTGGCAAATAAAACAAGAAGTCTATGCATAACAAGGACAAATACATTTTACATAATTAATATACCATGTTTATACTCTGTAATGATAATCTGCAGAATATCCCAGCCCTGAATTCAGAGCTCAAGGTCCAGTGCAGTGGCCACCCTAAGGTCTATTTCAGATTTGTACAGATAAGGTCTGAGTTTACTGTTGCTGCTTTGCCTGAGACTCCTAATGAGGAATAAAGGAGATTTATTTGTGTCTTTAAGAAAATTCATTTTCACTTGGTGTAGCACATTGAGAATATAGCATGGCTTACTGTTTTCTTCAGCTTGCTTTAGCACATGTTTTTTTCCCCTTTGGCAAGCAGACTCCTTACTCTAAAGAATTTAGAACCAGATTGTTTTTCAAGCAGGGACTAAATAATTCAGAAGGATATGTCATACAGGAGTGAGCTTAGACACACACTTAGATTGTGCAGTATTTCTCTGTGTTGCCAAAGGCAGTAGAGAAGGCCACCCACACTGATAGTCCAAGTACAGTGTCCAAAACTCATAAATTGTCTTTAGCTTTTCGTATACTTCCTCACAGTGTATTTTCATGGGGGGGGGNGACACACTATGGCTGCCTGTCAAATACCTGGCACTTTATGATTTAATCTACAGCTGTGAGAAGCTGTGAAAAAACTGTGTTGCCAGCAGAGCTGGTGAAAAGTATTTTTCGTTCTGGTTAGAAAGAATTAATATAGTGTGACAAGCCACTGGAGTGGAATGGTCCAGAACCAAAAGATTGGAAGGGATTTTACAAAGTGGTTGAGCAGGTTTCCAAAGCTCTCATTCCAAAGTTCTCATCCTGACAAGCCAAGAGATGACAAGGAAGCAAAGTGAGTGGTCTTCAAAAAACGTGCCCCAAAGAATCTTCAGGATTGCAGACTACTGGGCTTTGTTTCGCCAGATCAGTCGGCAGAGGCTATTACTTATGGCAGAAAGTCTTTAAAACTAACTCTTGTGATTTCAAAGGATTTATGTGTGTGTATGTAAAAGTACATACGTATCTATGTATGCATGTATACACGCTTCAAAACAAACACCCCCCACCAATTTATTTTCATCAAATAACAACTATCTTCCTTGGGACTTCACATGGGGTACTCTGCTCATTCTGGTACTGGCCATGCTAGGAACATCCATTGGAAACAGAGCCTGGTGAGCATCTCTACAGAGTCTCAGGTCTGGTTTAGGATTGGATGTGAGAAGTGGTAAATTGACTAGATTTGTAAGTGCAGAGGAGCCTGGGACTTTTGTTTTTATTTTACTGCCTTGTCCTAAAGGTTCAAGCTGGCTTTCCTTTTCATACTGGTCACTTTACTGCCAGTCTGGAGGGAGGGAAGACCTCAGTATTACTGTTACAGCCCCTGTGGGTCTTCCAGCTGTAACGAAGGGCTTGCCTAGACCCCCAGGCAGAGCTGCCTGCTGTCAGTCTTTGAGCTGAACCAGTGTATGGTATTGTCAACGCATTGCAGAGGGAAGTACAGGAGTCAAAGTCCCACATCCACCTTGTGCACAGTGACTGAACATTATTTGGTTATGTTTCTGAAAGGGTAATCCTGTAGTTGTGGCTATTGCTGAACCAGTGTCCTACTTGAGCCATTGATATTTTACTGTAAATGCATGCAACAAAACCAGCGCTGTCTTTACTTACCTATGTGAAGTCACCCTGGCTGTAGGCCAAGAGAAATTGAGGTGGCTGTCCATGTTAAGACAAGCAGGACTTGAATCTGCATGGATGAGTCATAGGGTTCCCTTGTCTCAGTGATTTACTGTTTCAGTGACTTGAACCACCTAATACTTTGGCAATTAAGTGCCATCAAAAAAAAAAATGAGGAAAATATGGAAAACTACTTGGAGTATTGCTTCTGAGCTGACTACTGATATAGCTAACAGGATATTTTCCTTGCACAATCAGACCTGTGAAGTGATAGCAGTAATAGAAATTTAAGAAGCTATTTTTTTTCTGAAGAAGTGAATCTGGACTGATTTTGCCTAACCAAACTTTATATAGTACAGCAGTAATTTTCTCACCTCAATATTGCACAAGTTCTACATGCAGCACTCCTACAACTAAAGCTGAAGCAAGGGAGGAGTTGTTCTTTTTTGTTTTAAAGGGACTAGTATCATGAATTACTTCACCTTTTCTTTTTATTAAAGCAAGAAAAGAGATAAAAATACAGCAGAGGACAGGCATTGATGCACAGGGAACATAACAGGAATATTTCCTAAGAAAAAACACTGAAATGCAGCAGTCTGTGTGCCAGAAGGACTTTCAAAGTGATCCATAAGTGTATGGTTGAAGTCTTCTCTATTTCCAGGAGGAAAATCAGACAGGGAATACATCCTTCACATTTTAGAGTTCTGCAGCTCAAGAGGAAAGCTGTGAGATGCCTGATTCCTGTTTTCATAACAGTCCAAGAGGACAATTTAGCATTCCTTAGCATCATGACAGCAATAAAAAGAGCATAAGGAGAAAATAAATAGATATTTAATGCCTTAAAAAATCATTGATATTGGCACATACTTATTTTCCACAGTATTTTCTGAGATTTGTGCTGAAATGGAAGCCTTTTAATAAAACAGTTGCTATCTTGCCATAAAAAAAAAACCTATAAAGAAAAGCTATTTCAGAATGTTGAGCATATTCTTAAAGATATGTGAATGAAGGGAAAAGTAATTGAAGGAGTATGCCAAAGCAAACTAGAAAAAAGCAAAATAAAGAAAACCCCAAAGCATTGTTAATAAGTAGCACAACAAGCACTGTCTTTAGCTGTATAATTCTTTTTTTTTGGCATAGATTCAAAAATATTTGTTGCAGTGGGAGCACGAGGCCCCTGTGCTTTCTATATAAGCCAGACACAGGTAGTTTCCAATTACTGAAGCCAAGTGCTTGGCACTACTCAAGAAAGGGATTGGCCACTTATAGGAAGAGCAAGAATAGAATTGCTCAGCCGTACAAATGGGGATTTTTTTATACAAGAAGATGTGGTTCAAAACTCTTAACAGTCCTCAAACTTCCTATAATGAGACAGCCTTCAACTAATTCGTGTGAGAGAGATTACTTGCAGACATATGGTTCTATTGTGTCAGTTTTATTCTGATTTTATAAGCTTTATTACTGACCTGTGACTGATGCTCAGTTAAATCTATGACCAATGGACTAATCCAGCATATTGTCTCCCAAAATTCTGTCTTCCTAAATTTTCCTGTATATCAAGCTTTTCATTAGGTCAGTTGAAGTTAACACATACACAAAAAAAACCCCTCATAGAGTTGAATTGAAGGTGCTTTATTAAATTTTGTTGGATGAATGGCTATTTTTATCACCAGGCACAACTAATCAAATATTTAGTCATTTTCTAGTTAGATTGTCAACTTGTGGTTCATAGCAGCTGCTGTGAATTAGTATCTTCTGCAGTAACAAATATGGTAAATTCCCTGTTCTAATAATAATAATAACATAAGGTGTGTTGGGTGGTGTTCTTGGGGGTTCTTTTTTTTTTTTTTCGGAATGATATATGAGTTTAGTTATAACAAAGAAAACACAGCTTTCCTTTCTACTCTGGAACTGGAGACCAGACATTTTGCTTTCAAATTGATAAAATGCCATTATTTAAAATACATGTTTATCTTCCTCTGTCAAAGAAAACACTATGGTTAACATAGAAATCCTCCTCAGTGTGCAGTCTCCAAATGGACTCCATCCAAAATCTCCTGAAGTTAATAGAAAAATGCTCACACTCTTCATTTGATATTCTTATTTTAGCTATGACCAAGATTACTTTCACATTTCTGTTGTGTTTCTGGATAGTGTAGATTTGTATGTAAGTCTGTACTTACTGAGATATTTGAAATCAGTAAATAAGTAGTCATGACATGAAATTTTCACCAGGTGAAGTAAAAGGAAAATTCCCACTGATTTTCAGAAGGCCAACATTCTGTTCTTGCTTTGGTTAGTTGGGGGGAGGGTGGGATGGAATGTTTTTTTTTTTAGGTTTGTCCTTTTTCTCCTCATGAACTGACAAAACAGGCTACATTTGTATTATCATGTATAGGGAATTAAGGCACACAGTTTCCATTAAGAATGATCTGTTACCTTGAAAAAATGTTAATGTTCTTATTTCTGCCTTATTATTCCTCTTTACATTGTTAATAGTAATGGAGTTGCATGCCTAATTGCACCCTAATGAAAGCTTGTCCTTTTATCTATGGTTAGGAACAGATCCACAGACTAGGTGTTAGGAAGAAAAGAACTTCCAAAGAAATGGTGAGATCTCTTCTGAGAGAGCTCTAAGGAGAGAAAACTAGAAAATCTAGTTGTTTATCACAGCTTCTCTTTACCATCCTTTTCTCTAGTGACCTACAGATCAAAGTTAAGTTTCACAGCTTGCATTTAATGAACTAATTTGGATTGTGACTTGTATTAAAATGCCAGACAGAACATTTTCTATTTTCTATTTGTATTTTAGTCTTTCTGTATTGAAACGATCCAGCAAACTTTAGATTGCTTTAATTGCATGCTGATTCCCAGCTCTGTATGCAGAATAGAACTGTATGTTCTTCAACCATACACACAGGACTGGCTGTCTTTTCCTTCGACATAGTAACAAAAGAGCTAAGAGAGCTGTCATTTATTTTACAGCAATTTCAGATAACTGTCTCATGTGGTGATAAAGTATTGCAGGATGGAGAGATGAAACGTGTTATGCTTCTAAGAGGAAAGATGAATATTCGCTATTAAGGGGTGCAAGGACCAGGAAATGGATGCTACTGCTACTCTTGCAAAACAAAAAATCCATAAACTTGTAATAGTCTAGGTGAAGCTGAAGAATCAGTGTTGATGGTGGGACCTTGTAATGTGTTGCATGAAGGATACAGCCAGCTGAAGATGCCAGTTTTGTATTTGTGGGCTTTTCTCTGTATTGCGCTATGACTTCCTCTGCGCTTTTAGCAATAATCCTGTTGTGTACATTCAGTCACGTTCTAAATTCTTCCGTATGAGTAGCTATAGAAAAACTATGCATTTCAATAAAGACTGCAAAATGCTGTCCACAGTGAATGCTTCTCTGCCCCTGAAAATTGATTATTTCACCCTCTATATTTTCCTAAGCCATTTGAGTGCATCAGATAGTTATAGATGTTTGACATGCTAAGTGATGGTCTGGCTAAAGTAGCACTTGTGTGAGGTAAGTGAATTGTTTCCAGTAAACTTGGCACATCCATATTGTTAATATGCTACCACATACCTTAAAAATGGTCAGTCAATTTCTTGTATGACATTTTTGGATTAAGTGGGTTGTATGGATTAATTGTGTTCATCCTAAATATGTCATTGATTTTTTTTCTAAATGACCTGCCCTGTTATTTTTTTGCTTCTTCATAATTGATTTTCAGAGTATAAAGCACTTATTGTTTAATACTTATTGCAAAATAAAATTATAAAAAGCAATAGATTGTGAAGTTTTTTTGCAGTCTGTCCTTCCTCATCATAGTATTTGCAAACAGTTGTGCCTTATCTGAAATAGTGATTATTGCCAAACTATGTAGGAAGCTGGAAATAAAGACAACAAGGTTTTTTCCCCATGGTAAATTCATCAATTAGTATTTTCAAAGCTTGAGCAGAACATCAGTAAATCAGCTAGTGAAGTAATAAATATGAACTTCCAGATGAGTAAGTGATTTCCTTCTCAAAGTTGCAATAAGCATAGAAAAATAAGTAGGAAGAGGAGTGGAATTTACATGAAATTTTTCTTAAACTGTTGAACATATTACTCCATTTCTCTTGTTCTCATTATAGTTCTATGTTGAAAGATATGCTGAAGACATACTGTCATTGCAACAGATAGCAATGAGAAAAAAGTGACTTAGAAAGCTTGAAATACTCCAGCCTATCTGTCAGTGGCCAAAGATAGGTTGACAGAATTGTGTTTCTGCTTGGTCCGAAGGATAAGTCACAATTTCTAAGTATCTCAAGAACAGCCAGGACAAAGTACTAGGGTTTGATTTTCCTGATATAAGCCTAAAGCCTCTCAAGGCAGGTGAAGGTTGCTGACCTATTCTTTAATAGCTAAGTGACGGGAGATTTGGGTTATCTTTTCAAAAGCTGAGAGAATATCTGAGAGGTATAACTATGTGTTCAATCTGATAGTTTGAAGAAAATTTGTTATGATGGAAGAGTAATCTTTTTTGTTTGTTTTATACTGGTTTCATAGCTTCTGTCTTGTCTGGGTCTCTCCTATACTTAATCAGATTTGAGGCTACAAGCTTACGTGAACAGGCAATCTCCTGATGACTTCCATGTAGGCCTTGATGAGAAGACACTACCATTTGTGGGAGTACAGCTCCATGTTGAAGGGCCAAAATTATTAGTGCCAAAGTCTACTGATCTAGCAACATGAGTTGATGATGCAGTATAGAAATAGTCAAAATATTTATGACCAGAGCTTTGGAATGTCCATCTGACTCATCCTTCTTTGCAGTGATATTTGAGATCAGAAAACTCCAAATTTTGAGGCATGTAACATTTTGTCCTGCAGCTCTAGTCCTTTATAAAATGACTGAAGATCTTTTCTTAATTTATTCTGGGTACCGGGAAGTTGCCATATCTTATGACATCTTTTAAAAGACCAATCATATTTTTAATTGCTTAATCACAGCATGAGAGGGTCATAATCTTCAAGGACATTTACTTTTTTTTTCTTGCCTACAAACTTTGGTTGGCTGCTTTCTTTATCAAAGCTCTTTGATAGTAGAGAATATGGCTAAGGTGGCTGATCAGACAGACACAAGATCATCATTGACATTCCTTAGTGGAAGATGACTGATCTATAAAGCCTAGCCAGATATTTCGAGCCTGTTGGTGTGGATGACTGCATGTGATATCTACCCCCAACTGTCAGAATATGCCCTTCAGTTTCAGCCTAACATAGACTAAAAACAACTCCACAAGCCTAAAATATAACAGAAAGCCTAAATGCAGAAATGAGTGCCTAATTTGAGAAGAGCCGAGGATTCAGGTTCTCTGTACTGGTCAATGGACTCATTACTTCACACCACTGAGAAACATGCTGCTTTTTTTGTCACACAACCTGTCTTATCTCATTAGCACAATGACTTGAACATGTTGACAGCATGTAATGGCTTTCACTGCATATGCTAAGAAGTGATTTTAAACCAATTTGCTGTTTTTCTTTGTAGGCAGACTGTGACTGCTGATTGTTGCTAAGGTCCCCTAAAAGTTATTCATTTGCCACAATTCCTATAGGTAAAATATGAAGCTGTGAAACAGATGATACAATGCACCAGCATGCTTATTTCTTTCTCTGTATGTTAATGAACTCCCACTCATTCCCAACTGGTAGCCCTGTACATTGCGGTGAATGCATTCAGCCTGAATCAACATTCAGTGACTCAACAGACAGTTTCTACATTGGCTTTTTGTTTCCCTGAATGCTATTAAAGCATAGCTAATTCTCAGAGCTGAAAGTTTAAGATTTTCCAAATGCATTGTCTGTGTCTGATAAATGTATTTAAATGTTAGACTTCATTCTTCCCATTAAGTACCACCTACCTTACTTTATCCTGTTTATACTTTTTTTCCCCCATAGCATTAATGGGATGATCAAAGTTTTCAAGAAAGGTCCTACCTGTCCGCTCTATTTACTACATCTACTATTACTAATAAGAAGCTCCTCATTTAGCAACTTTAAATCACAAACTCTATATTAGTGGTGACCTAATGTTTGCGTGCCAACTAACATTCAGAGAAGAAATGTTAATTAAGAAATGTAAAAACACTTTTCAAATTGTCTCATCTCTGATAGTGAGTTGCCTGTAAAGAGCTGCTCTAAGCAATGGTGCTGTTTTATCACATTATTGCTGCTAGATTTAATCTTCTGTCCCCTTTCTAGACTCTGTATCTAATGGGAGACTGGCATGTACTAAAAAGCTGTTAAAATTCTCAAGTCCTGTGGTAATACTCTTGCTCATTGGTGGCAGGTGATGTTCTTTGCACTGTTGCTGTAAGTAGAAATCATTTAACCAAAGCTAAGCAGAGACTTGTATAGTTTTCAGGCAGGATTATGTATACTTCAGTTATACTTGACTTAGCCTAATTGGGAAACTGCTTGTATGTAAGTTCCTATATCAGTATCTTTTTTGTTAAGTTTTTTCTTCTTTTATGGAAGATTTTGGTTTTGGTTTAGTTTTAAATAAGCCATGGTATACAAAATTCCTTCCTCCCTCACCAGTGAATGTTTTGACTATTGACAATCACCATGACAAATTAAATCTGTAAGTGTTCTCATGAAAATTGTTATCAGGTCAGAGGGATTTTTCAGGGGAAAGGAGAGACCAGTTGTAACATCCCTGTATTCATCTCTGCTAAGAAAGGAATTCTTTTTAAGGTTCATAAGACCTTACTCAGACTGACGAATCCCAGTTTAGTCAAATGGCTACCAGATACCTCAGGTTATTGCTGTGGAGTTATTTCTGAGAAAGGGATTGAAGTGTTCTCCCAAAGCCTATATTTGAAGTGTTTTCATTATTCCTCTGATGCATCCAGAAATAGTTGGAATTTTCATTATGATTATAAATATGTTTTTTGAGAAACAGACTTAAATGATTAGACTGAAAATAAAAGACCAGAAGTGCTTGAAAGGTTGAATGTCCATTCTGACAAATGATACAGTTCTTATCACCTTAAAAGTTTTTGTGTATTAAATTAGACCTTTTATATCTCTGCTTTGTTTTCTCTTGAGTTAATTTTTGGAATTATGTTATCATCTGAGGTTGGCAAACCTACTAAATTTGGAAAAGTAATGTCTGTTCACTTCCCTGGCAGATTGTCAGGTTCTAAAGGCAGAAAGCAAATGTCCTGTTTGGATATAGGCATTAACAGCTCTCTACTGCTCACGGAGCTCACTGGAGTCACAAGCACCCAAGTAGACGTGTGGAGTCTCCAGCTGATGCGTGACCACATTGGATTCATTGGAATGCAGCCTTCAAACATGCATTTAAGTCTTCTGCTCAGTGCTAGTTTGAAAGCTTGCAACCTTGGGTCACAAATAGGGTTTGTCATGTACAGGGACTCTGCCTTAGAGTGCCACTAGCTGCATTTTATTTTGCTGCTTCAACGTTTTTGATTCAGCTTCCTCCTGTTATATCTAGCTCAGCTGGTAGCCTGTGGCTCCAAGCTGCTGTCATTTGATTTAACCACTCACAAATCAGTTAAGTCAAAATTAATTAATGAATTCCTGTTTCCTTCCTCCTGAGCTCTCCTAAATAATTCGTTTTTAATTTACTCAATGTACTAAAAACATTTGACTTGGCATTATTTTTCCAAGGTGACTATGAAAATGGAACTGCTCAAAAAAACAGTTTGGAGAATCGTACATTTGAATTCTCACAAAGTTGTTTTAAAATGCCTGGGTTTATTGTAAACAAAGGGAAAAATACAAGTCTTGCTTTCAGAAGTGGTGGAAGCTGAATAAGAAATAAATATGGTATAATATCTATTTTCCCATATGGTGAAATGGCTCTTAGGAAAAAAAAAATCAATAATGAAAGTTGGACTTTATTGACTCTCCTGGAATTAAAGACACATTTGGGAGCAGAAACTCATCAAAACTGAAGTATATCACTATCGTTTTTTCTTCTATGGCACATCATAGTTAGAGAATATGCACACTACACCATCATATGAAGTTAGTAATTGTAGGGTCACTGCAAATTTCATTTTACTTTTGTAGAGAATATATTTTTTAAAGGAGAACAGAAGAAAGGCATGCAGAGCAGCAGGGGAGCCTATAGCTGCTTGCATCTTCAGTTTCCTAAAATGAACTTGACCTTTCAACAATGCCAGGATGATTTTTGTGATATACCGCAGCAGAAGAAAGAGGAACTCAAGAAATATTAAAGGAGCTTTCAACAGTGAGTGAATATGAGCATAGAGTAGCACTTGGACCCTATTGATTTATTTTTTCTTTAAGTAGTAGCTTAATCACAGTTGGTAACTGTGATTTTTCAAAGAAAATTGATGGCTAAAGTTACTGAAAGATGAGTCAGATTTCCTAGGTAGTTTGAAACCCACAGGTTTTTTTAAGGTAAAGGTTCCTAATCCGAGTCAACCCAGCACTGCCAAATGCTGCTGGAGTCTGCACAGGTTATGTTCTGCTTTGATTCTTGTGTCATAGTTTGCTTTTAGAGCTAGCTGGAGATATTACTCTAGCTTTTCAGTTCTCATGGTGGAAAGAACAAAATGACTGAAAATACACTGAAATATGAACTAAAGGAACATATTGTATGATGGCATTATTTCATAATTCTTATGTTAAAGCCCACTGGAATTCCTCTGCTCAGTTTGGTTCCTGGAGGTTTGGGATGATACAAAATTTGATGATATATGCCAGAGGGAAGGACATACTAGGTAGTTGGCAATACAAGAGCTTAGGAAACACCCACTTTTTGGACAATATTTTCAGTTTTATTTCCTCTGTGCCTCTCAGTGAAGGAGAGGGTGCAGTGTTGTGCTAATTCATGTTTTGTAAATTCAGAAAAGCTGAGCCATGTTGAGAGTGTACGTTAGCTAAGATGCATCAAACCTTTTCTGAATGAAAAGGAAAGATTTGCCTGTTGAGAAGTGAAGCAGCATTAGTTTCTTCATGTTAGAGTAAAATGAAATAAGCCACTTAAATTTAAAGGTTTTTTCTTAGCCATCACACTTTTAGTTAATGACAGCCTTTTGTCTCTATTTAGACACTTCATTTAGAGGGATAAGCTTGACAGACTAAGATTGACCTCTTGAAATTCAGGGCATGCCCTGATCATGATTCCAGATGACTTATCAGATATCTCATGTAATCATGCTTAGAGATTCTCAATTTTTTGCACCAATTCACAAGTTCTTAAACAGCTCTGCATGAAGTTTCAGCCATGCAGACATTTGGCGGTGGAGGTTAAATACTTGCTCTGGAGTTGTTCAAAGCACCATTGCTATAGCGTAGCAGAGGAGATCTGTCTTCTGCAGAAGTGCTGTCAGTTTGATAGTGCTTGTAAAGAATATGTATTGCTGAGAAGTGAGGCTGTATGTGATTAGAGTACAACATCTGCAGGGAGGCATTTGTTTCATTTTATTTTATTTTGATTTTACATGCAAAAAAGGTAAAGATGTTCAGAAGGAATAACTTCCGCTGCTTCAGGAATGCACTATGGCTCCTTCTCATGAAAAAAATGATCCCATATTTTTTCTAGATTTGATCTCAGCCACTGTTGATATCATTGTTTGCAAACCAAAAGAGAAAAAATTAAGCTGTTCCTATCACATAATGCTTTTCTGAGGTGTTTATCATCAATAAAGAGGAGGTATGTGTGGCATCTTTGCTTTCTCAGTCACTACAGCCCAGCCCTTGTAAGACTAACTGGCACAGAGACATTGAAGAGAAGCCAGGCCTATGTACAAACAGTTTATCCCTGTGTAGCTACTCTAATATCTGTATGATTTCCCCCTGGAAAACAGAACATCTGCTCATTTGAAAGGCTGTAACTCCACAAATTGCCCTCTAACCAAAGATGTTAAAAATGACAGTTGTTTTGTAGGAAATTTCAAAAGATATATATTGTTAGTGTGCTGGAAGAAGAAAATTATGGCGAAGCAATGGGATTTTTTTTGCATGTTATGGATGTACAAATATTGTGTTCTCTGGATGTTTTGCAAATAGTTTTGAAGAAAAATAAGTATTTTTTTTCCCTGCAATTTTGGTTAACCTGAAACCTTTAAGAGAAATCCTAATTTTTCTAACTAAATATTCCAAAGGAAGGAAAATTTCGTCAACATTTTGCATTTCCTTCAAAAGCCTACTTCTCATAAAACAACATAAAGAACCTTTGATCAGTTACGTGCACCCATTTTTCTTCCATTTATGTCCACCTAAATCAATAGTAATTTCCCCTCCATTTCTACTATAGAACTAGGGTTAAAAGATGGAGAATTTGACCTCTGGAACTGTGCTGTGAAATTGTGTTTCTCTTGTTGCACATGGTTAAGATGAACTCTGCATCCTTCTGTGTGTCTTGCGTTGCCAGCAGGCCACACGTGTTTCCGTTTGCTGTACGAGGCACACTTGGAGAGCAGGTGCTGAGCAGGGAGGAGCCGACTCCTAACCCTCTTCCCCAGCTCTTATAATGCTAGCCTGCCTTGGTGCAAAATGCTATGGATTCAGTTGCTAGACTTGATGTTCAAATAGATTTGGACCCTGAGGCCTCGAAACAGTTTTCTGCCACCTTCCAGCACCTCCTGTAGCAAGATAGCACTCCTTATGCCTGGGTCTTGGGGGGAGAGCTCGGTTCTGCCCCTGTGCACCCTGCTGCTGTGACCCGGCAAGCAGCCCGGCTGCATCGCTGGCTCCCTTGATGGCTCTACTTTGTTCATGCACTTTTGTATTTTGTATACAACTGAGGTATAGTCAGTATAATTATGAGACTGCACATCCCTTTCCACTGTTCTACCTGGAGTTTCCTGCACAGCTCTTTCCCCTCCTTGGTCCTTGCTTCCATTCCTAAAGGAGTCCTGGAATCATCTGCTGGCTTTACTACCTAAAAGAAGAAGTTGGCGGCTGTTTGGCTGTATTCAAGAGATACTATATTACTGATGCGTTGTCGTTTTTTAGAATGGCAGCATATATAATATTTTAAAAACAAAATGACAGTAATTGCTTGTGTTATTTATATTTTTGGAGTAAAAATGATTATAACTTTTACTAGGAATAGTTCTTAAATAAATATTTGCATTAATAATTAATTACTCAGTGGGAACTAATTGTCTGTCACAGTAATGTTCAGCATGAGGCACTGCTTTGAGTGTAATAAATAGCGAGCTGTTCCCATAAACATATGTTGAAATCATAGGCGCTGAGTAATGAAAATCATGCATCATAAAGAGAACAGTATGGTAGAAGTTCTGCAAAACAACCTTAATGTATCACAGATTCTGACTTGGCAATTACAAAACACATAGCTGCAGTGGAGCAGGTTCCCGACTGGCATAGCTTGCTGTAATGCCATCAAAGCTGATACCACCAGTTTAGAATTTGTGTGAAGATTATGAAGTTCCTGTCACATATTTCAAAGTGCTTTGAGGTGCATTCTTCAGTCAGTTCTAGATTTGGATGCTCAGCTCTTTTCAGTGCTTTCAGTGCTCACCTTTTGACTTTGCACTGAATTGAAATAGTTGAATTATGTTCAGCTGCAGCTGGGGAACAGTTTGGGATTTGCTTATCAGCCTCTTTCTGCCAAGAGCAGTGCCTCTTTGCTTAGCACATGGGCCAAGACAGCAGTATGAACCTACCTGGAATCCAGAATGTGTTAGTGGAAGATCTAAATTGCTTTCACAGTCGCTTCCTTATGGGCTTTGTCTGCTTCAGAACAGACTTCTCTTTACTTGGTATCTGGCATTCCTTCTATTCTACATAGAGTAAAAATTAAGACTAAGGACTGATCTTTAGCATTACCATCTAGAGCACGCAACAGAGCCTTCCTTCAGTGAACATTTGCAGAGTCAGACTTTAGGCGCACCCAGGGATGATGCAAAGAGAGGGAGGTAACGCTTTGAGAAACTGTTGACGTTACTTGTGAAGTTTCATAATGTCTGCAATCATAGGACACCGAGGGATACCATGTGTATTGAGAATTGTTATGCTCAGATTGAGGACCAAAACCTTTTCTGTAGGAGGGTTATCGTTGAACAGATATTCTTAAAAAGGCTGGTTTCAGCGCTTACTGCTTGCACTGCACAGTTAACTGGAGCTGTGATACTTCTGGATCTAATGCTTTAGGCTTCGAAGTTCATACAGGAATGCAGATCCAGTGTTCCATTCCTTCCAGTCAGTGTCTCTGAGCCTTTCCATGAATGGCTAGACGACCTGTGATTGATGATTTTCCAGCCTCGTGGGGTACTTAGCAATTTTGGTTTGGATATCAGGGAAAGATAAACCTGTAGCACAGCTCAGGCTTACAAATGTATTCCCACCTGTGAAAGAGACTGGGTGCAAAGGACAAATAAATGCACACTTATGTGTGAAAGGAGATAAAGCTGGCTATGAACATTTGTAGACATATGAGTTGAGACAGCGATGAAAATATATCCTAAACCACCAAGATTAAGAAAATCATTCACTTACACCTTGGGGTCTGCAAACTCCCTGACTAATATGAGACTGATAGCTCTCCCACACTGCAGCAGCACTCCCAGACTGTCAGTACTTACTGGGCTTTCAAGCCTTCTTTATGAGTTATCGCTGCTGTCCTTTATTGCTTAGGCAAATGACAAATTGATGCTTCTGGTTTTCTGCCAAACTCAATTTGTTTTGTTGTCTTTCACTTCTCTGACCCTGTCTTGACAAGCTCTTGCTTTCAGTCTGTACTTTAGACCATGGTGTTCTAGAGCAAAGACTGTGATTTGGAAGAGAGTCTGGGGATGGCGTTCCCAGGTGTGACCACTATAGAAACAAACAAAAAATATTTTGCTTTATTTTCATTGAGGTTAAAAGTCTGTAGTCTCCTGGTTAAAGTGAAGAGGGAAGATTTGCATAAGGAATAAAAACCAAACAATCCCAAACCTTCTATATGTAAGGGTATGACTAAAACTAGGCAACATTTACATTAACTTTGGAGGACAAAAAAATTTCACACTGCAATTGCATCTTGTGTGGTGGCAGTTTTCTCATCTCTAAATGCTGCAGCACACATTAACTTAAATGGGTTCTTGTTGTGTTACACTGAAAAGGACTTTATCTCCCTCCTTCACACCCTGGTGGTTAATGGAGAATAGACAGTAGATATGTGGGATCATAACAAGCTGGTCTGCATTCTGTAGGAATTTGAAATATTCACATTTTTTCTCCTTTCTACTCATGAAAGGCTAAAAAGCATTTAAAAAAAAATTTATAGATGTTTACTGGAGGAAAGAACCACTTGATATGGGCCGTCTCAAAAAAACCCCCCTGGGTTTTGTTGGTGTGTGTTTGGTTGGTTGGTTTTGGTAATTTTAAAAAATATATATTTAAATTATTCTAAACACTAGTATTAAGACTCTTCCTCTGAAAATGAAGAAGGGTCTTACTGAGAAGGAGCAATGTGACCAAGAAGAAAAATATCATTTGTTGGTATTCTGTCAAGATTCAAAATTACAAAGCATATCAGTACTAATGCTTCAGGACATGAACTGATTCCTTGCTGAGATTATGAAGATATTCTGAAACTTAGTGCAACTGGCTAGATAAGCTACTCTTCCCTCCTGATGGTCAGAAATTTTAAATGCAGGCTATTGCCAGAGGTAGGCTGCTAGATCTGATTATGTAGTTTATTTTCTCCACCAAGGTAGCCTCTAAATTCTTAAACACTAACATTTTTGCCAGATTATTAAAAACAAAGCAATTTTTTAGGTTCTGTTCCATAAAGTACTTTTCATTTTGAACGTTCACTTCTGCGAGCGTTATGGATTTCTGCTTTAGCAGTAAAAGGTCTGGCTTTTTTGAGGAAAATGGCAAGAAAACTGTTGCTCTTTGTGAGTTATATTCAGAGGACAGTGGGCCAGAGGTCTCTAACTCTGGCCTTTGGAAGTGAAGATATATGAGGTTGTTTTAGTTTATTATTTTTTTTATGTTTTATTTGCATCAAGTTTCTACTCAAAATGGAGAGTGAATGCAGTGAGGGAGTCACTGCCTGTCAATGATGTCTAGAGACAGTCTTTAGTGAACTCCCCCCAAAATCCTGGTTGGAATTCAAATGAGTGGTGCTTATTAGCTAAATATATCTCTGGTCATTTCAGCCAGAAATGACTGCTGCAAGCCAGAGACAGAGCTGTAGCTAAATGAGGAAAGAGGGACACTCCAGGAGGGGATGGTTGGACCTCAGCCCTGCTGGTTGGCCTAGCTCTGGTCATTGACTCAGCGAGACGGGTGGCAGTGGTGGAAAGGGTAGCACCCTAAAGTGAAGAGAGAGAGAGGCTGTAGCAGCTGGAAAACTGTGAATGGAAAGGAAGTAGTACCTCAGCTATAATGAGAAAGGAGAGGAGATGCTAAAAGAGAGTGTGGTCTCATTTATATGGAGAAGCTACTGCAGGAAGATGCCCAGGCATACCCAAAAAAGCTCTAAGATATAATATATCTAACATGTATCTGTGTATAGAGAGATGTGTTTAGACACACGCATACCTGTGTATAGATCCTGTAAGCTTGAATTGTTTCATTGGAAAGGACTGTGGTTCATAAATGATGTTTAGTTCATTGTGTTCTGTGTTCCCTTCAGTGTGCGTGTGTGCCCAGCTTGCACACGCTGGTATCTCCGACCCCTGGCAGAAGGAGAAAGCAGCGTTAGGTCTTCTCTATGTGACTCATATTTCTTCTTTAGTGCATTTAAACAACCTCTACAATTCTTTTCTCACCCCACTGGGGAAGAATTCTTCTCTTTCTTTTCCCAGCCGTAACAAAGTAGCTAAGAAATGCAGAGTAAATTTGCTCAATTGTATTAAGAACTGACATGTTGCCAATCTGTGACTTTGGTGTGTAAGCAATAATGTAACAAAATTAATATTTTAACTTAGTTTAAAAGTGTTCTATAAGCCATGTGTCCCTCAATGTTGCTTATAATTTAATTTTGCTTTCTGAATGAGTTGTGCATAGTGTTGTTTTCAAGTTTCAAGCTTATTAATATTCTCTTTAAGTTCTTTCTTGAAGAGCTGATGGAAGAATTTATGCTACTACAAGAGAGGTTTTCTTTTAATTGTGAATTTATACAACAGTATGAGGGTCATAAATAGGACTGTGAAGCAACAAAGGATCTGTCAGTTTGGCAGTTAATCACTGGTGACTTCTGATGTGCTTCCATTAAGCTTGTTGGAAACAGTTGCTTGTGCTTCAGTGAAGAAAGAGGCCCTTACTGTGAGTTCATTCTATTATTCTACATATATTACAAAAATGTAATTTTAAATTAGATTAATTTCTGTTGTTGAAGATTTAAGATTCTGATTTCCTCAGCAGACACCCTTGATAAATGTTTTTCTGTTACAGCCATGTGTAAAACCAGATCTATTTGCATCGAATTTCAGCAGAGGCAGAAAGCAGGGATTTAACTTTTAAAAATTCTCTTTCTGTAAACGCGTGGTTTATTGGAAATTACTTTTTTTGTAGAGATAGTTTATTGTAATACTTCACTTTTTGAAGTAAATGGTAAAATAGAATGGGAACAATTTTAGTTTACTTTAAGGAACTGTGATTGCATGTCCCTTATGGTTTCTTTGCATTAAAGACATCTTTTGAAATATATAGATTTAGATAATATGAAAGAGTGAGTTATGACCCCTTCTTATTGTAGTTGTCAGTGTGAAGCATGCTCCAAAGTCTGAAAAATTTATTGAGTAGAGGTCTCACTGGTTTTAGAAACTGAGAATGCTCTTTTCCAGCATGCTGTTCTGCTCCAGTATTTTGTTCTAAGTATCTGAATCATATCCACAGAGTTGGAATGTTGCAAGTTCAAATGGGTTACAAGCTACTTACTCAATTACTTTATTGTCAGTAGGTCAAAAGATTAAAATCCCAAATCCCAAATGAAAATACTGTACAAGCTTAACACTTGGGACGAACCCTTGAACTACATTCCTAAATATCTTTTCTACAGAAAAATGGTGGAGACTTTGTTTAAAAAAAAATTGCAGTTGGAACATTAAAAAATGCCCTTTATTCTTTCTGCTGAGCAATATCTAGCTAGGCTGAGCTCCAGAGTTCAGCTGTGCATAGTGATTCCCCATCAGAACATCATAGTGGGAACATTGATAAGCTCCTTGCTCTTGCAGTATTGTTAACTTTATTCACCTTTGTTTAATCTTTTTTGTAAAACTAGAGTTTATACTTGACATTGAGCTATTAAAGACATGAGTATGAACTTGTAATGCTGCATAATAATGAGCTCTAACTGAAATATACATCTCTACTTTTTAAAGAAAAAAAATATGTTGCCTGATTGGGGGTATAAGCTGACCTGTTTAACTGTTCTGTCAGATAATGGATTTGGAATCAAAGAGAAATCATCCTCTAGGACAATCCTCTAAACTCTCTATGGCTGAGATTCTCTGCAAAATTGAGACTTTGCAAGACCATGACCTTAATCTTCCCATAGTTCTGTATTTTCTGACTAATGTCTGAAAGGTATTTAGATCATCTTCTGATAGATCTCAGTTTTACATTAATGTACATTGCCCTTAACTACTGTGGTCTAACCTCTGTCATTGCCTGTCTCATGTGACTGTTCGTATTGTAACTGGAGAAAGAGCAAGAATAGGCAGGACTTTTTTTCTTCTTTTTTTATTTTTAATCAGGGAACTTTAAATAATAATGCTATCCTACTTTACTTTAAAAAGTATGTATATCTTTTGTGACAAGCCATATAGACTTACTGAGCAGTAAATCTTGCAGAACAAATGAAAACCTAGTTAGGTTGATTTGTATTATGTTATAAGATATCAGAAGACTAAAGACAGTTCCTATTTCTAGTGATATACCTGAGTTAAGTTTTAAAGGTAACCCAAAGAAAGTACTTTTTTTTTTTCCTCAGACAGGATGCTTAGTCCAAGCAACAAAAGCGTCATCACCCTTTTTATCCATGTTTTCAGTATTATGTCAATCACAGGAATGAAGTGCATCCTGTGTAAAGTGAGCCACAGTCTGCATTATGGTTATCCTGTAACCTCTCCTAGCATGCTCTTGCTAAAGGCTTCTCTAATCATGCCAACCTATTCAAATACTACTTCTAGTTCCTGGTTTTCTAGGTATCAGATTCAACTTCCTTTACAATTAAAAACCTAACTCAATATACTTGACCTTGCAACAGATCCTCCACTGGCAAAGGTTTCCACAACTCCATTGAAATTAAAATAACAAGATTAAAAAGAGAGAAATATATGAAAAAAAACCACAAAAAACATTGCATTAACCTCCCCCAGTCTTATTTCTCAGTTACATTCAGAAAGTTACCTCAAAGTAACGATGCAGATACTCTTCCTTCTTGTGCTGCTTGATTGAAGTGCACAGGAGTTTTCATGAGGTTTCTCTTTCCAATAAATGATCTAGTATTTATTAACCACAGATTTTTAAATTTTTTTTTCACTTTAATTTTTATTACAGAATTATTAATTGGGTCTATAGAATGCTGTTTATGAAGTAGGTAAATTTTAAGTAATGTAAACACTGGTTGCACATGGGACTGACAGTTTGTTCAGTAGTGTTAGGAACTCAACCAGTGGGGCTGCGTCAGCGACACAGGGAGTTGAGGTAGTGTTTGAAGGTACACAGTAAGAGATGTGTAATCCATAACTGAAATACTGTAAGCTGTGTGAATAATGGTATTCTGGGAAAGAGAAGGATTCTCTATCGTGTCCATTTTTGATTATATAAACACTACACAAGTGCAAAAATATGATTAAAACCACTGGGCTTCCTGCCAGTACATTTACATTTCCCTTTATGGGGTCTTGTATACCTTATTACTTTGCCAGAACTCTCACTGCCATGAGTCTCACTGATACATGTTTGTGAGTACAGTCCTGTAAATATTTTTCACCCTTTGTCACCTGAGCTTAGCAGCTGCTTAGGAAAGCTGTATGAATTTGAACCATGGAACATAAAAATTGAGGTGCATCTGTGTATTTTTTGCTATTCTCTATAATTTACCATTTCTGTTCAATTTGTACAAGTCATAAAACATAAACCTAGGATAATGAAACTTCAACATACGTGATATACAACCACTGATAAATTATATGAGACTGAAAGGATAAAAATGTGTAGTTTTTCTCTATACTTTCTCGCTCTCTGTTGAGTAAAGTATTAGGAGCTCCCAGGAACAGAATGTTTGGAAAGATACAACCTTGACATGTTCACATGAATAACAGAGGCAGTCACTTCCTTTCAACCCAAAAGTGCAGACCATGACAAAACCAGAATATTTCTGAGAAATACCTTGGGAGTACAGAAGACAACCTGTAGGAGCTGCCTCTACTACATCTCAGGCTGAATTTAAAAGTATTATATTCCTTTTAAGCTTATTGGATAAAGTCTATTATGCGTCTAGTGATTTTTTATTTTTTTTTGGTACCATATTCAAAATATTGAAACAGAGACAAGAGGAATTGACTTGATTTCGGTAAAGGTATTTTTAAAAAATTGTTTATACTGATTTACAAAGACTTGGATTTTCGCTCACATCTGCATGTGATGTGTTGAAGAACTGATTTCCTTGGTGTGTAGATAAAAGCCTTCATGCTTGGTGATTTGTTTGCAGCTGTAAGGAATAACTACATGTAGACAAACAGAACTGAGGAT
>VYZX01006309.1:55516-75798 GCA_013401335.1 Brachypteracias leptosomus
CACCGATCAGTTGAATAAGACACTATAATATCCCTTTCTTCACATAATATGATGTACTTCAAATCACTTCAAGCATTATTCTAAAGACAAAGGATTCGCTTTCACTGTTTTTACTAAGAAAACATAAAATAGCATAGCCTAAGTAATATTTCTTGGTTTTTTTTTCAAAGTGTTTAGCTATGAAAAGCACTTAGAAGTATGAATTAAAAGCAGTTGGTGGTTCTTCAAGTGGACAATAAACCAGAACCCTCACTTTAAATCATTGTGGAATTTCTCAAATGAAGGCAGTTTCAGGACTAAAAATTCCAATTAATAACCTATCCTAACAATTTTTCCCCTTTTCAATAGGCTTTTTACCTCTTCTGTCAAAAAGCATCATCTATTCTTGTTCTCCAGCCTCACAGACATGCTCTGAATTTTCCCTGGACAGCATTTCTCTCTCTAATGACAAATATGGCTATAAGTCATAGAATTAAAGTTGTGAATTCATAACACATTTTGTAAAACATTCTGGGTTAAAAAAAAAAATAATAAAATCTGATCTCCGCATTCTTTCTTTGTTGTGGATAATCACTTAAGTAATTCTGCCACCACTGCAGGTCTGCATAAATTGTTGCACACAAAGCACTTGTTAAAAAATTCTTTATGTGGAGATGTTTTCACATAGGCTTAGTCTTAGGGGTACCAGAGAAAAGGAAGGTTGAGAGGACAAAGTAATGCTTGGTAAATATAACACAGGTTTGAGCAAGTGCTGTAGAGGAAAGGATTAGTAATTCAGGAGATAGTATTTCAGGTTTTAAGGATAAAGAATAACATAACAAGGAAATATTTTATCCCCTTTAGGAAGCTGACAATCTGGAGATTCACCACAGAAGATCTAAAATGAAAATAATTGGCTTTCCAGAGTATGCCGAAGGGTCTAGCTTTATAAAATGCATCCANCCCCTTTTTAAACTCTATGGAAGAATTCTATGAATATGAAAACCATAGGATCCCCTCAGGGAGTTCATTCTTGTCCTATTTTATTGCACTCTGCAATAGGAAGACTGTTGGATCCCTGGAGACTCTAGAGCTCATTCAGATATTGCTGAATTTTAGGGGTTTCATCAGGTTTTCATTAGATAAGTGTAAATATACATCATATTGCAAGGTCTTTATTTAATTTCTCTTCCAAACAGTAACATCCTCCGCTGGTCCTGCAAAATTGATTTTTCTACCCTGAGGATGAGGATAGTATTAATTTTGCCTGTATGCCTAAAGGAAAACTTTGAAACAATTCTGCCCAATTCTTTCATTTTTGATTGGGTAGGTTGTTTTCTAAGCTAGTTCAAAGTTGGACACAGAAATTTTTTAATTGTTTGGGCTCTTGATTAGACCTTTGTTGAGTCTGGCTAGATAGCTGTATAAGTACTTCTAGCGCACACAACAGAGGACTAAACTTTTTAAAATGTGGAGCGCTCACTTCCACCCTTAAGTGAAATGATGACTCTCTCAGACTGCTGAACATCTAATAGCTCAAGTTAGAAGAATAGATGATCAAAGTTTAGGGTCTCTTGAAGAAATCTGATTAATTCGTTCATCTGCTCAAGTGGGCATTTGCTAAAGGCTGATTTCTGTGTGAAGATGACCTAGATGGTTTTTAGTGTGGTCACTCCATGGGAAACTTTCACCCTTAAAAATTTGAATTCTGACCTCTCTACTCAGTCAAAACTCACATTAACATCAGCAGTAATTGATCATAGAGCAAAGTAAGCAGACTGAAGCTCAAAGAGAACTTTCTGGACAAATGTGCGCACAAAAGTGCTCCTATTTTGCAACTGATGTGCAAATCAGTCCTATTTAATTAAATTTTCTTCACATATTAAATGGTCTTATCATAAGTGTCAAATAGCTTTTTGCATTAAACAAATGTAACTGTTTTGATGGAAAGCTTGTTAGAAACAGAGTTCCCTTTGAAAAGGAACCACTGTGTGACTGCAGAAACTAGCTTGGAGCCACACAGAAAAACAGAAGTAGGAGTGAATAGTGATTAAAATAACATCAATGGGTAAGTTCTTATATGCGCCTGTCCCCAGCCTATTGCTTTCATTCTTGTAAGAATGGAAGAAATCTGAAGCAGACAAGTATCAGTGCTTGCAAATCCCTTTTGTTCTAATGGAAGATGTATTCTGTGCATTCATGAGTTAATCTAGCCTCTAATACTGGCAGTGTGCCTTAAAGTCTAATGCATATTGAAGTCAATGCATTGCACTGACTGCATTGGATTTTGGGTCAGCACCATAACAATTTCTAGTTGAACTGCCATACAGCTCACAGAGCCATGTCTTAAATTGCATGCTAGAAAAGTGACCAGAATGTTTTGCTATAAGGGCAACAAAAGCTATTGATTAAATGGTATTAAGTATAGATATTTATTTTGTCCTAAGGAAAAGGTATAATCTAAATAGTATTAAATTATTTTAGCAAATTGTAGTTGCTCTAGAAAACAGTTTGTTATTATTTATGTTGCAGTATGTTTTTAAGGCAGTTTCAATAAACTGAAAACATTGTGTTACATAGAAATGTAAAACCTAATGAAAATGTGTCCTCTTTTAAATAGAAATGTATCCTGAAAACTGTGAAAATGAGTGAAAATGAATGAAAAGAAAAAGAATGTTGTTGAAAATTTTCATTGCTGAAGATATTATTATTACTTTCTTGATAACAATATAAAAAGGGTGCATTTTAAAAAATTATTTTATGTTATGGTTTTACTTAGCTTTGAATAATTAAAACACATTGCACTGATTGTTAGACACTACAGGTCTTTAGCCTGTCCCTCTAGACCACCTTCGAAATGTCATGTATTGTCTTATTTTGTTGCAGATTGGGAGAAATAAGAACCTGTTATAGTGTTGACACATAGTGCCTAATATGCTGAATCTATCAAAAAGGTAATAGGCCAACTACACAGAGCAAAGAATGAGATAACTGGTGAGGAAACCAGTGCTGAACATGGTGAGCTAATATTAACCTCAAGCATTTTGAATAGGAAAGATAATTACTGGTATCTGAATGCACTTGTATTCTTGCTCAAGTTTAAGTATATGGTTAAAACAAAAAGGACACAACATTTTGTCCCTCACAATCATTTTGTGGTTGCAAGGATACCAGAATAAAAGTATATTATAATACAGGGTTTATTCATTTGGGAGGGAAATTAACTATGCTAACTAAAAGAAGATAAGCCAAGGTGTAATTACATCCATTGGTTAAAAAATAGAGATGCATATAAACTGCTAATTGAAAGAGTTTTTTGTCTTCCAAAATCTGCCTGTGATTCTCCAAGGTGGCATCCATCTCTGGTTCCAGTGGAATGGAGTTCCATTTTATCCTTCTGAAAGCTGTGTGCATGTAGTGGTGGAAGTACACAAGCTAGAGTTTCTTGCTTTGTATCTATTTTTCAGAACAGAGAATACAATAGTGTGTTGTATTAAAACAATATATATTTCTATAACTTTATCTCACCTCCATAGAGATCAGTAGTCATTTAATTGGTTGACTATTGCCTTTCTAGGAAAGAAAAGTCATAGTTTTTCCTGTGTTTCAAAAGTGATGAGAACTTTGTGCATGGAAGGGTCTCAAATTTTTGAGTTAATGAGAAATAACCTCCATTCTGATGCTGTATAGCAGGTAGAGTTGTGAGTCGGTTGAGCAAATAATGCAGGCAGAAATCTCATAACTGAGTATGAAATTTTGTATGAACATAATGTCCTCATTAGCATTTGGACCATCTAGCATACAGATGCTAATCCTAAAATATCTTTTACAGTGTTTGCCTCATTTTTGAGTTCTAGTAAACAGTAAATCCAATGAATTCATTGTGTTTATACAGTGAAGCTTTTTAGATTCGCTATGTCCAATTAGCAAAGAGAATGCAGTTGGGAAAACATTCTATTAAAAAAATAAAAGGCTTTTATATTATGTTATTTCATGTCATGCCACCATCTGTAATATCACAGCATTCCATGCAAAGAAACCATTCTCAAATCACATTAGTAGGTTGGCTGAGAAAGCCAAGAAATAGAGAAAAGCTATGTCTCTGATGAAACTATCTTATATCTAATTAACTGTGGTTAACAAATGAGTTTTTATTATTGACACTTCTACACAAACTTGAGGACAATTGGCAAGAACATTCTGATCATCTCAATGGAAAAAAGGGAGTATGCAGAAAAAGATGGTCACCTAGTAAGCTAGTAGCCAAATTGTAAGGCTTTGTGAAAATTGACATTTTGAAATACACCCAGGGGAAAAAAAAAAGGAGAGGACTAAGTGGGTAACAAATATATATGATCTTTGCAAAAGGTGTTCCTTTGAAAGCATATGTTTATGCTGCCTGAAAGTCTTTAATACTATTATTTCTAGGGGTTGAAATTTAGGTAGCAGGATGTAGCAAACTAGGGGAGGTTTTCAGTCAGATTTAATTATGCAGTTGTAATCTGCCTGTTCTCCAACAGCACCAATCCTCATCATCTATCTCAACCAAGGAGAGAAATTAGTTTTTCTACCATTGACACTTAAAAGAGCAGAGACCAAATCATGCTCTGTGGAAGCGGACATACACACCAATTAAAGTGTACACTCTTAGTTGTTTGTACTAGAATATTTGCAGTGCTTCCTGGTTTAAGTAAAAGTTTTACAGCTAATATACTGCTAATTATGAGAGTATGAGAAATACTATTTTCCTAATGAAGCTTTGTGTGATGTCTTTGCAGTGCTGATTTATAGTGTACACTTGGGTCTGAGATACTCATTGCTTATCAGAGGATGTGGCACTAATGAAATAAAAATGTGGCTGTATTCTTAGCAAAAATCTAGTGGCTGCATCTTAACTGTGAGTGACAACACCATGATTTTGCAGCCATATTCAGTTATGTGACTATATTGAGATCCCTTTGGCTAGGAGAGACAAGCATCCCTACCTAACAGCACATCAATTCTGTTACTCTCTTGACATAAGGATTGGGAAGCAAGAGAGAGCAAAGGATGCTAAGGAGGGAGTTCCTGCATCTCCAGAGAGGAAGGGAACTCTGTCTGTGTCTCATAGTCTCTCTTCCATAAATCTGTCTCTGAAGGTTGATTATTTTAATCTATATGTGCCTATTCTGGAAAAGGAGCAAACGTGTATGGCTAGTGTGCAATCTGTTTTCATTCAGGCATGACAGCCCGGCTCCCACTGCTCACTGAACTAAGGCAAAGGAAGAAATCTCTCTTGTTCTTCTGAAGCTTGCCTGAATAAATTGTTGGTATTTTTGATCTACACTGTAGACCCAAGACAAAACTTTGCTAGTGCTGAGAAAAGAAACTTGTGGCTGTTGAGAGATTATCCCATGGTCTCACATGGGTCATGAGAGATACCAGCATGTCAGATGTTTACAACCAGAATGGGCCAAACAAATAAATATAACTAGGCAGTCTGTCACACACCTCTACCTTGCAGTTCCTGGAATAGCCATAAAATGGGGTATATCAGGCCAAAAGAAGGACAGAAGGTTGAGTCAGATGTAAAAATAATTTATGATATACGCTTTTCTTGTCATGCATATTAATCTTGTAATTTCTGCAAAATAAAATTGCTTTCTACTTTTATTATCAGAAGGGTTTTCTTTCTTCTTTTAGTAACGGAAGAGTTAAAATTCCCTTCTGTTTTGCTTGTTTACAGACTTATTTTTCATCTAGAATGCAATAATTTTCAAACTATCAGTTCCTTTCTGTGGTATTTTTATGAACCTGGAACACTGTATTGTTCTTTGGTCTGACAGGTCATCTTTTGAGCATTAAATTGTTCTCTTCCAGCCTAGGTGCCATTCTCTCATGTGATCTCATATAATGACTAATTTAGTTACAGAGTACTAGAATGTTTCTCACCTTGAAACTAGTAGTTAAAAAACCCCCTTTTATTTGATTTCTCCCCTATTGATCATCCTGTAGCATACTTTCATTTTGTAGCAAATGTTATTCCACTATGGATATTTTGACAGGATGCAAATATTTTCTGCTTGAATTAAGAAGGTTGCAAATGAAAAGGTTCAGTATACATTTCATTCATTTATTTTCACAAAGTAATCTTCTACTCCCTGCATAATTCTGTACTCTCAATGAGTAAGATAACAATCCATGTCAGGCAGTTTATCAGATTGTGGTGTATGTGTATCAAAGATATTGTTTTAACTCAAAATTCTGTAACAGTGGAAGTTCTGTTACAGTATTTCCATATTACATTATAATTTCTATTCATAAATACATCTAATTTTCTTTTCTTGTGTAGACCTTGTGCTGATTTTGACTGGGATAGTTATTTTTTCCATAGTGGCTAGTGTGGGTCTATGGTTTGGATTTGTGCTGGAAAGTGTTTAGAACAAAGGGATGTTTTCATTGTTGCTGGGCAGGGTTTGAGCAGAGTCAAGGCCTTTTCTACTTGGCACCCAACAGCAAGTAGGTTGGAGATGCACGAGAATTTGGGAGGGGACACAGCTGGAACAGCTGACCCCAACTGACCAGAGGGATATTCCAGACCGTATGATGTCACGCTCAACATACAAAGCTGGGGGAAGAAGGAGGTGGGAGGACATTTGGAGTGATAATGTTTGTCTTCCCAAGTAACAGTCATGTGTGATGAAGCCTGGCTGTCCTGGGGAAGGTTGAACACCTGCCTGCCCATGGGAAGCAGTGAATGAATTCCTTGTTTTCTTTGCTTGCATGTGTGGCTTTTGCTTTGCCTATTAAACTGTCTTTATCTCAACCCATGAGTTGTCTCACTTTTACACTTCCAATTCTCTTTCCCATCTCACTGGGGAGGAGTGAGTGAGCAGCTGTGTGAGGCGTAGTTGTCAGCTGGGGTTAAACTATGATAGACCCTCATACACTTCCAGATACTCATGCTTTGTTATTTATGAGGCAATATTTTTTAATGTATTTTGTTAGTTCTGATATTATGAGTCATCTAGTCTTCCAGTGTACACATTTCTGCAGGGACGTTTTTCTTTGTCACAGTAATTAGTCAAGAAATAGTAAAGCCTCAAGGGGAAAAAGACCTTGTAACAGTGCAGGGGGACCACTGCCAAGTAAAGAATTTGGAAGAAAGTAAGGAAAGAGAGGTGGATAGACTTGTTTGCATGTGGAACAGGCACTTGAGAGGGAAGTGTTGCACTGTTTCATTGCAAAGGTGGTATATCTACCACCTTTATAACAGGGTCCAGTGCTGTTCAATATATTCATCAATGACCTGGATGAAGAGATAGAGTGCACCCTCAGCGAGTTTGCTGATGATACAAAGCTGGGAGGAGTGGCTGACACACCAGAAGGCTGTGCTGCCATCCAGCGTGACCCAGTGTAGTGGGTCTGTCTGAGCTGATTTTCCCCATACAGACTGGAAGCCAGAAGGTGTTGATAACACACACCCTTGTTATGACTCCCACACAGCACCAAAGGTATGGGGTGTGTGTGGGGGGGCAAGATCTGGGAGGGGATACAACCCGGACAGCCAACCCGAGCTGACCAATAGGATATTCCATACCATATGACGTCAGCTCAACTATAAAGGGAGGAGGACGGGGGGGATTCGGGGGAAGACGTTTGTCCTCCGAGCAACTGGTACACGTTCTGGAGCCGCTGCCCGGGACAGGCCCGACACCGCCTGCGGATGGGCAGTAGAGAGTAACGGCTTTGCTGCTTTTGCTTCGTGCGCGCGCGACCTTGCTTTCTCTGCTGTTTATTAAACTGCTTCTTATCATAACCCACNATGTAAAGGACAAATGTCAGGAGGACGGAGCCAGGCTCTTCTCAGTGACATCCACTGATAGGAAAAGGGGCAATGGGTGCAAGCTGGAGCATAGGAGGTTTCGGGTAAACATAAGGAAGAACTTTTTCATGGTGAGGGTGACAGACACTGGAACAGGCTGCCCAGAGAGGTTGTGGAGTCTCCTTCTCTGGAGACATTCAAAACCCGCCTGGACGTGTTGCTGTGTGACCTGATCTAGGTGATTCTTCTCTGGTGGGGAAGTTGGACTAGATGATCTTTTGAGGTCCCTTCCAACCCCTAATGTTCTGTGATTCTGTGATCTAGGAGATCATACCTATGGGGCAGCGCGGCGGGAGATCAATGGACAACATGTACACGGACTAATGTAATCCAAGCATTGCCATTTATTTCTTGCAGACAGTCCTTTTTATCCCTAAGGTTACATATTGTGTACTTCATTTATTGGCTAAGCATATTACTAGCATACTGCCTATTGGTTAATAGCTTTTGCATACTTCTGCTCACGGTTAGGACAACATCCCTATCTTGTGGTTGCATGTTCATCCTTGTACTTCTTTATCTCTCATTTTCATGGGCACGGTTTCAACTCGTCACGGTCACAACTCTTATTGAGGCCTGCCGTCCCGCTGCAAACCTCCACAGGGCAGCTTTTACATCGTGATGACAATGTTTATAATCATAAACAATGGGAAATAGGAAAGTGCTGAAAAAAAGGCAGTTTGTTAGAAAAATGCTGTACCAAAATCTAGGTGTTCCAGTCTTTTTATTACCTCTATTGAACATAATGTTTCCTGAGTTATAAAAATCTGTATAATTGGCTATAAGCATTGGTGCATTCATGGGGAACTCCCGAATGTGAAAGATAAAAATGAGGCTCAAGAAAATCTGTTTCTGAAACTTTACTTATAAAAGTAAACCTGCTTTTGTGATATAAGTCCATCAGGCTTTATGGACTATTGGGGCTGCAGGAACGAACTCAGTCTTTCTCACACAAACTCTGTATCAGGTATTTTAAATGAAGTGGACTGTATTATAAAAGTGAAGAAGAGTTTGGAGGGTATTACAAAAGATTATACGACCATTGCTGAAACAGATCTAAAAGCATCTCATATCCCATCTATCAGCACTCTGCAGGATGTGGTAAATTATGGGGTTTACAGCTGGAATTTTTATGCAATATTTGCCACAAAGTTAGGACTGGGAGAGCAAGTCCATGACTAAGATACCTTTGTGTGTCCGTGTTCACAGAGCAAATGAAGAGCTGTAACAGGAAAGGCTACAAAATCAGTTTATGGCTAGGAAGATGGAGTTTCTGTGGTAAAGTGAAGCACTAGGGATGGTATTCCTCTCTTTCTTCTCTCTGGCAATGAGTATGGTTAGCTGAGATGGAGTGGGAGGCACTGCATCGGGGCCAAAGAGAAAAGGCAGAACACTGACTTTGCTAAATAAACAATAGTAGGTCTGGAAATAAGGAGCCACACTTGAGGTGACTAATGTGTTTTTTCTCGGAATCTGTCAGGATTGACTGTTCTATCCTCTTGCTGTTTTGATCTTTTTAAAAATTAACAACTTGTCTCCGTTTAGGGCTCAGGGCAACCCCCACAGAGCAGAATTTGTTTCACCCCTCTTCNTGAATAGAAATAGATGAAAGACTGTAGCAAGCAATTTCCTAGTTTCAAACAGGCAGATTCATACGTACCTTTTTACTTCTCTGCAGCAGAGGAAATATTGCTGATTCCCTTTAGATATACATTTCTTTAAGTTATATTTGTGGACCAAAAGGGGGCTTTTATTCTTATTTTGGCTCCAAGAGTGTGTTTACTGTATGGATGAATGTCTAAATTTTGGGGAAAAAAAACACTGTAAAAGAAGAGACAGTGGCTGTGGAGCCTCTTCGATGGGACACAAGAACGCAAAAACCTTCTTGTGATCTGACGGACACATTAGTGCAGTTCTCCTGTAGACGTTTTTTGCCAGATATTTTTCAGCTTTGTAGTTTAAAAGACTTTAAATAATTTATGAGGATCCTGGAAATCTTTCATTATGTGCTCTTGGATAGCAGTAATCACTATTGTAGATATAGTCTCCATATGCAGAGAATTTGAATCTTGAAAAAGCTATTTCACTTCCTATATGTCCTTTAAAGGCTAGGGGAAGAAATTACCTTATTCTTTACTCTTTTGTACATTATCTTTCAGAGTTCGCTTTCAAAAATCCCTGCTTTTTAAGCATTTGTCTCCTCACAGAGGACATCTTTTTTATTGTGATATGAATATAGTTTAAAATAACACGTCATTTGATAGAATTCCTAACATTTCTGTCTCTAATAACACGCAAGACAAGAATTCCTTTGGAGGACAAAGACAGGAGTGTTTATTTTCTCTTTATGTTTGCATATAAAGGCTTTATTGGCAGAGTTCGGTTTTTTAAATTCAAATGTTTGTATTCAGCAGCTTGCTTTCTGAGTCTGCAACAATGCAGTGTGAATTGTAATGAAGGGATTGCTAAACTGAATAAATCTTTGGGTCACAAGTATGAAAGTAAAGACCTAAAAATCCAGTGTACAAATTGCAGAGTATGATTCAATATGAGGTAAAAAGTGAGTATGCTTATGCTTTGAGCGTGATCTTCGGCTTTCCAGTCAACCAAACTGGTGGAGACCCAGGCCGTGATTATGGCATTACTTAAATCTGACATAAATTCAGTCCTGCCTTTCCAATTGCCACGGTTACATGATCCCCTGACTCCATTGTGCTGGCACTTGGTGAGCTGCACCAGTGCTCTCAAGTGATGGGAATGGGAGACTTGTTTGGATGTCTGGACAGATGCTCCTCTTCAGCAGCATCCTGGGCTAATGCCAGATTAAAGTGGGTATATAACCATGGCCTCATGTTCTTAGGGCCAAGGATCTGTAAGTCAATTACAAAATAAGCTATTTCACAGTTCATTTTACTGTGTTCATTTACAAACAGAGGAAAAATCTTCAGCCAAGTGGAATTTCCTGTTTTAATCAGATTTCCATGCAGCTGTACTCCTGAATGCATCTCTGTAGTAAGTAGGTTGAAATACCAAAACCAGCTATATTGGCCATGGTAAGGCTGTGAAAACATCTATTCACTATTTAAATGTTATTCTTTTTCAGATATTTGCAAATCTTGCTTAAGTTCATTTGGTGGGTGAGGTGAAAATTTTTTTTTGCCTGCCTAGCTGTTAAACTCCAGTTCCTCTGTTTGTCCTGCAAAGTTATTTAAATTATTCATAGCTTCATAGATCTGAAAATCAGAAGGGACCATTATAATCTTGTAGTCTGACCTTCTTCATAACACAGGCCAGATTTCCCCCAGTTATTCCAATATTGTCCCTATAACTAATGCAGTGTAAGAAGCTATTCTGATTCAGTTCACACTTGTTTTTTCAGTATTTGAGAAGGTCTAAGGTCAAACTGTGTTGGATAAATTATTTCCTGCCTCATCCTTTTAAAGTGTTGGGACTTACATATCTGGAACTTTTTTAGTTCTGTTTGGTTTTCATTTATTCTTATTGTCATACACTTTATCTTTGAATGGTAAGGCCAGATGCATTCCTTGTTTCCAACAAATTTGAAGATCGGTGGCTAAATTACACATTTTTTTGTCTGACCCTATTTAGCCTCTCAGGAACATGGATTTGCTAAAATATTTCTTAGTGCATAGCCTGGAAAAAAATGTGTTCATGTTCAGACTTTGAACTGAACTTTGAACATCAGGTTGAGGTCACAGAAATCTACTCCAAGACTGTCCAAAAGAGAGAAATTACAGTCTCAACTATTGTCTCAAAAGTCAATAACTTCCCTGTACTTTAATTTCCTCAGTGGTTAGAAAGAAACATGAACTTTGGCTAATCTAGTTGTATCTGAGTATCTTGGTTTATAAGGCCTATACTGAACTGACTTTGCTTTTATCAGTTATTTCAATCATAAATGGTTATTTATCTTAGAAAAAAAAACCCAAACCAACAAACATTAAACTGCATTTTATGGAGTCAAAGTCTTTTCAATTGAGCTGTTTTGGCCCTTTTTTTTGAAAAATCATAATTTGTGCAGATAGAGCTATTTAGTATAAATATGTGCTAGAAATGGGGTAGGGATTTAGTGGGAGAAAACACGATTTTTGTGGTTTAGATGGCTTCATAATTTGGAAGACATTTGATGGCATGGTAATGGCATTGAAACTCAATGTCTTATCAGCAAACCTGACTATAATTCATTGAAGACAAAAATTCAGACTTATTTTGCTTAATAGGTATATCTTCTTTTGCAAGGATATGTAGTAACAATGTTGTTCTCCTGATTGTATAAGTCTCATATTGTTGTTCTTTTTGTTTGTTTGTTTTTCCCCTTCCTCTTTCTGATCTGTTAACCCTTTAATTACTTATTTTTAATTATCAAAAGTCTTCTTTCGTTTTACATTCCTGAGTGTTTAACATGAGTCCAGCCTCTTTGTTGCAAAAGTAGAAACTGCATTAAGTAATGCAGAACACAAGCGTTGCTGCCAGTGACGAATCAGGCCTTGCATGGAATGGCAAATAATTAAAATTGCAAGTAGTACAAAACATAATATTACCTGCCTATTAACCTGAATAGGTGTCTAAGAAGGAATTTAAATCTCATTTACAGAATTATTACTGACATTTTCAAAGAATTTTTCATGGATCAAACTTATCCAGTGTTTTCTATGTGAAACTGTAGTACAAAATATAAAGTATTAAAGCTTCAGTGAGCAAAAATTTGGAAATCAGGCGTAGAGGAAGATCCATCATACTGTAAAAAGTCCTGGATAACTTTGAAGAATGGAGTGATGAATTAGGTTAAAATGCAGTCATGTATGAGCATCACGTACATGGGAAAGTAATGACTATTTCTTCTAAAGAAGGAGGCTTTTCAGTTGCAAATAGTTCACTAGATCAAGGAAATAATTTTGATGGCAAAATGACCAGAGCTGTCAGTATAGTTGTTGGAACACTACATGTAATTTTAGAATAGGTTAGGGAAGGTATTTCCAGGTGAAATAGAAAAGTGTTGAATATTGTTGCTTAAGAGTCTGCTAAGACTTTGTTATTCAAGTTAAACAGCATCAAAAAACAATATTATTGAAATCGGTCCAAAGAAGAGCTGGGCTGAGACAGAATAGAAAAGAGGAGGAGATTGAAAGAGGAAATTTCTAGAAGGTCAGGGAACACTGATCCATCCTGCATAGTGAAGCATGATAGAAGGGTTGTGTGTGTTTGGGATTAGCTAGATGCCCAGAAATTCCAGGAACTTGTGGGATCAGCATGTCTGGGTAAAATTTATAGCTCATGCACAAGAAGTCCAATATGTTTGCATCCATCTGTGTGAAAAGAAGTGTTGCTGCATTTGTATCATTTAGCATATTTACAAATGCCATGTGAAATTCTGGACAGAAGTTTGGTAATCCTGCTTTTGTTCCATAGCATCCTTAGTTATCTCACCAGCGGAGTAGGTTTTTTTCCCTCTTTTTATCAAAGTACTTACAAACTGTTTACAAGAAAAAATTATAGCTTGATATTACCTCCAAGAAGAAAAATATGAAAAAGGAAACCAGATATGAATGAAAAAGGGACCTTTTAAAATGAACCTTTGAATTCCACCCCAGGGTTATCTTTCTTTATAATCAAAGAAAAAAATGTCCACTTTCTTCTTTCATTTTTTTTTAACAGTAGAATATCAAATTATAGTTCTGTTTGAAGAAAAATATATCAAAGCTTCTAATTTTAACAAGTTCTAAATCTTACGCTTTTTTGTGGAAGAGGTCAAGGCATTTTGGTATTATTAGTAAATTAATACATTGGAAAATATGTCTTTTTTATTATAAATTACAGTGCAGTCACTATTTAGCCTACTGAAAATAGTTATAATCTTTCTTACAAATACCATATATTCACTATATAAACTATACCTCCAGTAACCTGCATCTCAGGGCTTGAAGATGAATTCACTGGTAAGCCACAACACATTACAGAAGAAGGGCATGGAGTATTTTGGGGTACAAGAAACAAGTAACAGAAGACTGGGGTAAATTTGTCTTTGAAACCTGCATATAGAAGTATTTCATATGCTGCTAAATTACATATAACTTTTGGACCATTCAAGTGAAAATGTAGTACTTTATCTCAATAAAATGTGCTATGGATTTTCATCACAATATGCTGCAAATATGGACCTCAATCATGTAATCATATGATTTTTCAAATAATATTCTTTTTTGAGTCAACAGAAAGTATTGTTGATGTAAAATTAAACTCATAGATAGTTAAGCTTATGGTTTAAGTCTCATACTCATTCGGGTTTCTGTGGCTTTCTGAAATCTTATTCTTTCAAAGAAATATGACTTCAAAGAAATATGGCTAGAACTGGAAGAAAATGACTTCTTTATGTATTGAAAACTTAAGATTTACAAAAAGGATTTTACATGTAAAACTGACAAAAAGTTTCCTATTGAAAAAAAATTGCATGAATCAGTTTTTGGTTGTATTTCAGTGTCAAGTTATAAATGACCTATCTGAATGTATATTAACTATTTTTTTTAACAGAATATTGGAAAATCATTGGAAAAATAGAGGCATCTTATTTCCAGGATTTTCCAACAGTCTACGTTTTAGAATTACTTTAAGCAGAAATTTAAATCAGGGCTTTAAAGGATAATAGGCTTTCTTAACGTATAGTTATGAGAAAGCATAAGATATGGGAGTAGCACTATGGATTTTGACTTGATTAGCCACCAGACAGTACTGGTGAACTTTGTCAATTAGGCTGTTTTCAATAAGGAGGCAAAATAAGAAACAAAGATACCAGAATATTTAAGTGAAGTGAGAAGCTAGATTAATGAAAAAATAACTAGTTGGGCTCCATTCAGTATAGCTGATAAGAACTCAGCATGCTCAAAGTGGAGCAAACAGCTGTGGAACCTGGCAACAGACAGAACTCCTCATGTGGTGGAAATTGCCTCGTGTTTGCTGGTGTGCAGGATCTATACTGGTTCATCTTTCTCTTCGGAGTTCATTCAGTTCATGAAGTATATGATGGGCATCAACAGGAAGATTTATATCTCACCTTTAGTTTTGTTGGTTACCAGTTTCCCATCTTGCAGCATAATACAGAGAAAGTATTCATAATTAGTTAAAATCTTAAATTACAGCTTTCAGGTAACCTTGTGTACGATACAAATATTTCTAAAAGTATTTTTCTAAAAAGTATTGTTCCTTCCTAATACTGAAGACAAATTTTATATATCCAGTGAGGTAGAGGAAATTAATTTCTAAGGCAGTGTTTCACAATTAATAGTATTCACTAATTTATCATAATTTTTGCTCTTATCTTTTGACCTCAGGTTTTACATTCCCTGGAAAGTACATAGCAAAATTATTTTTCTGCATTTAAATAAGATGTTTGGTTAACTGGTAAATTTTCCAGTACTTATATATCAGTAGCCTAATGTAAATTTAAAATTTATCATATTGAAAGCAAACATTAGTCACATTTAAAATTTTTATTCATTATGCCATGGCTTCATAAATTATAATGGGTCAAAACATTTATTATTAGAAGTTATACACATAAGAAACCGGGGTAATATAGTGAATATTTAACAAATATCAACAGAAAGTTTTGTTATTATAATTGTTAGCTTGGATTTTGGCAAGCTGTTTGCCAGTTAAACCCATCAGCAGTTCATACCAGGGTTACCAGAGTGCTCCAAATACATAATCATAATTTATTAGCTTTGTTATAAACAATTTACAAACGGATTCTCAGTATCAAATGAAGTCTAGATATTTCAGAATTCAGGAAGAAAACCAAAAAAGAGCAATATATCCTGCTGTCTCTCTTTAAAAAGTTGGGCATTGAGAGAACTTTATTAGTAATTTTTCATGGCTCTGCAAACCTTTCCCACAGGGGGAAGTGCACCTCAGAGCAGGGGGTTTCTTGCGGTTAAAGATCTGGTACCCATCTCTTCCACGTGAGAGCTTCAGTTTTGTCTCCATGCTGAACTACTTTGATTCCTCCCCAGTGCTTTTGTCAGACCAAAGTCCGACCTGTCCCTGTCTCCTGATTCACATGGAAGTTTACTCTGGATGTAGAGCTTACTGCTAAATTCTGCCAGCTTGTTTATATTCTAAACACTTCACCTCTTGATCTTTGCAACTGAGAGTGGTAGCACTCCATTTGAACTTCTCCACTGTCAGCAAATACCAACAATTCTCTACTGTTCAACATAAAACTTCACTATTTTGAAGCTCATCACTAGCTTAGAAAGAAATGAAACAAAGTTCAGACAGGGCAAATTATATTTTCCATTATGCAGAGTGACATGTGTCCCCCAGTCTCCTTTAATGCTGTTGCTTGC
This sequence comes from Brachypteracias leptosomus, assembly GCA_013401335.1. NCBI lineage: Eukaryota > Metazoa > Chordata > Aves > Coraciiformes > Brachypteraciidae > Brachypteracias > Brachypteracias leptosomus. Next base: position 71,723 of record VYZX01006309.1, read on the forward strand.
AGTAAATTTTCAGTGTTTCGATGTCATTTTGAGTGACTTAAGCTTTTGAGTTGAGGTAATTCTGAAATTCAACTGATTCATGTGCAAATTTGTAGCTATTTATTGATAAGGAACATTGTTTTTTCTCAGGTGAAAATTATGTCTCATGGCTTTGAAGCTACTCTTTCAAAGAAACACAGATAGGAGGAAAAAGTCCTGTTTTGTTTTTTTAACTAATGTTATGCAAAGCACTTTACTGGAAACACTTTATAAAACACAAAACAAGACGTATTTTCGGAATAACAGTGCTCATATTTGCATTTCCAAATAATCTGTTATTTATAAGCATATATAATGGGATTTTTAGTAAGTAAATATTACATTTAGTAGTAAATATAAAAGAGTTTGGATAAGATACTCATCTCGGCTTCATGCAATTTCCATTGATTATTTGCTTGCTAAACTGTGAATATACTTCCATGGGAATAATTCTGCATAATCTGGTGATTAATAGTCGATTTTCTATTTTAATGTGACAAAAATTCTTTGCAGTCTAAGTTAGTGTCAGAATTTACAGGAACTAAAATGAATGCTTATTACAACAGTGACTTAATGCAATAAGCTCATAGATACACTACTGTGTTAGGGCAGAAGATGCTTCTGAGGAGGCTTTTAATGAAAAAGATTAATTTTTATGATAGCACTCTTATGCTAGTACTTCCACTAACTTTCATGGGTATTTTTTTACCTCAAACACATCTACAAATATTTGACTGAGTAATAAAGTAATATTGCATCTCTATTGCATTCTTTCTTCTGGGTAAAATGCACGTCTACCCTGAAGGTACTGAAATTTTTTTGCTTTGATTTGTTTCATCTTGTAAGAGATGAAACATCAAATTTGGTACATGAACTGAAAGTTTATGAGTCAAGGTACTATATGCAATATGATCTCAGGAAAACTTAGCCAATGAGAGTATTTCTTATTTTTCTTTTGATGTATGTGTTTCTTCCCTATTATAGACCGTTCTTAAAGATTTCTTTAGGTCTCATCTTTTCACATTTATCTGAATATATTTCCAAGTTATTGTAGATGATATATAAGGAATTAACTCAGTCATGATACACACTGTGATGAATCTTACTTACTTTGTTTTTCATGGCTAAAAGTAAAATTTTGCATAAATTTTTAACTGTAATGCCAAAGATACCATCTTGGTATAGCCTTCCACAATGTACTTTGTGTGAAACTTGAGAATTTCTTACCTGTTAGAAGCTGTTTCTGCTGCTTCCTTCCTTCCCTAGTGAAATTGGGATAATGACACTACCTTACATAGCTGACACATGATTTCTAATTATGTCTCCTATGACCTTTATTCTTTCTATTTCTACCAGTGGACCTGTGTCTCTCACAGCAAAACAGAATTTGTAATTTTAAACGAAGCCTTTTTTTTTGTTTTGTTAAAGGAGGAAGAGATATTTATGTTGAAAAATGATACCTTTAACCCAGTAAAGCTAATGACAGGGAACATAAGGAAGTTAGCTTTCAGCAATCCAATGGGTGAGTGTTTACCCCCATTTCAGTTCCTATTTATATCTCACTTTCCTTGACTTTGGGCATGTTGCCTAACCTCCCTTTGCTGCAGTCTCTGATGAGTGACAAGGGAAACATACAGTACTTCCATACCTGACGTTTCTGTCTGCCTCTTCCTGGGCATGTGAAGGCCTTCTACCCAATTAGGTCAGAACTGGAGTTAGGAGAAGGAAGAGCCACTGAATTCAGACACTATTCAGATGTTTGCAGAAACAGCTTTACACTGTCTTCATGATAACAGTATTTCCAAACAGATCAAAACCAGTTGGTGTCTGTCTTAGCTACTGCCTTCACCTACACAGCAGGGTAACAACTTCATTGCAAATGTTAATAATTCATTATTTGATGTAAACTCAGAAGTGTCTGAGTGTCTAGGTCCCCTTTTCTTTACATACACCCCTCCTCAACCAACAAAGCATACACATGCTGGAGAGAGTATTGACACAAGTGATACCACCCATCTATCTTACACATCTTGCATAATAAGTGGAGGGAGCTTTAGGCCCATAGCTTAGATCCTCTGAATAACCCTTTGCTCTGGTTCTGTTCCTCCAATGACTATATAAGGATTTTAACTCTAAGCCAACTGTATCCTGGGCTGCATCAGAAGAAGCATGGCCAGTAGGTCTAGAGAGGTGATTCTGCCCCTCTACTCTGCTCTTGTGAGATCCCACCTGGAGTATTGCATCCAGCTCTGGAGCCCCCAGCACAAGAAGGACATGGACCTGTTAGAGAGGGTCCAGAGGAGGGCTACAAATATGATTAGAGGGCTGGAACATCTCTCCTATGAAGGCAGGCTGAGAGAATTGGGCTTGTTCAGCCTGCAGAAGAGAAGGCTCAGGGGAGACCTTATTGCAGCCTTCCAGTATCTGAAGGGAGCCGACAAGAAGGCTGAGGGGGGACTTTTCGCAAGGGCCTGCAGTGATAGAACGAGGGGTAATGGGTTCAACTGGAAGAGGGGAGATTTAGATTAGAAATTAGAAGGAAATTCTTTATCTGGAGGGTGGTGAGAGACTGGAACAGATTGCCCAGGGAGGTTGTGGATGCTCCATTCCTGGAGGTGTTCAAGACCAGGTTGGATGAGGTCCTGGATGGCCTGGTGTCGTGGGAGGTGTCCCTGCCATGGCAGGGGGATAGGAACTAGATGATCTTGAAAGGTTCCTTCCAACCTAAACCATTCTATGATTCTATGAAAATTAACAGCCTGAAGGTAACCCTTGCCTCCCTATGTCTCGATTTATAATTCTACTGAAATTTACTTAACTGTTTAATCATATCTGGAATGTCAATTCTTTTGCTAGGTGCACATTTTAAGTTGAAACTGCCCATATTTAAATTCACTCACCAAACAGAGGCTGAATCATTTCATACTCCAGCAAATCCCAAAAGAAAGTTTTGGGGTCAGGAATATACTGAGGATGAGCAGTGTGTGATGTCATTGTATGCCTGATTGTGTTTATGTCTAGTGTCTCTCTCTTCTGCTGTCCTACCATGTGGATACTCTTTAACATAACCTGGCAGTTTCTGTTTCCTTCCTGTTTTGTGAGCAATTTCTTTTAAATCTTCAACAGTCTTAATATATTCAGCAGTTTTAGTTTTATCAATTCAAGAGGATACAATTTCTAGGGCACTAGTAAACTCCCCTTTATTTTTATTTTTTCCTTTTTTTTTTTTCATTAGCTGTCTTCCAGTTGCATTGAATAACATTCAAAACAAGGCTTGTCTCCACTTACCAAAGTTAAATTCATGGTAGCACTTCCTCTTCCTAGGAGAAATAAAATTACTGAAGCTGAGATAAATACTTGATATCATTGATTCTAGGGATAAAATCCTAGTTCCTTGATGTAAATAGTTTTTACTTTTTAATCTTTTTCTACTTCAAAAATTGCTGGTTTCCTCTGAATATCACCATAATTGTTATTAATAACAAAGTAATGACTAAAGTAGCAGAGCTGAAGTGCCTTTTTTTTAGTAAAGGTAAAGTTCAAGAAAAATAATATTTATTGCAAGAATGCTTACAGTAGCCAAACAAAAATATCACTGAATGAGCTTCCCTGTATGGATTATTTATCTCATAGAGCCAGCAGTTTGTAAGGTTAATATCTCAATTATTTTCTAAAATTCTGTTTTCTGCAACAATCCATAATCCAATACTGGTTTTTCTCTGTCTTAGGGACCTTTTGAAAGCCTAAATACCTCGATTATGTTTTTCCTGAGCTTTTTGACTACTGTGACAAAATTGTAGCCTTTACTAGGAACCTTTTTTTGTAAGAACTTTTCAAATAACAATTGAATTGTGTTTCAAAGAGAGGAAAATGCAATTAGGTTGTTTCTAGTTCTGGAGTTAGGTGCAGGTCTCTATACTGTACTCCAGCATCTGTGAGGGTATGTCCTTTCAAGCAGAACTATGTTTGGGTTTGTATCTATACTGTCTTTTCTGATCTGTGACATTTTACAGTTGGACTTGATGATCTTAAAGGTCTTTTCCAATCTAAATAATTCT
>VYZX01006311.1:0-14993 GCA_013401335.1 Brachypteracias leptosomus
GGTCATCCTGCTGTCTACCAGGAGCACAATGAAATGCTGAAGCGTTTACTTTCTTTTCTGAAGTTTTGGTTAGTGGTCTATGTGTTTGTCAGTGCATGTGTACATATGGTCTAAACATTTTGTCTGTGTATATATACATGCACATTTTTTTTTCTTCATAGCAAAATGTTTATTGCAATTCTTAAACTCTTTATTTGGAGTGGCTCCTCTTTTCCACAGCATGATTCCTAAAACCACTTTTGTGAAGAAGCTGATATTGGCCTCAAAATTGCTCATACTTCCACTATTCCAGTGACTGAGACCTATAAATATTTTTGAACCAGAGACCAAAAAATATTAAAAATGGCTTCTAATCTTTGGATAAAATTTACCTACAGATAAAATGAAAAGTTAAAAGTAAATTTCCTAATAGGGCTATTCTAATTATTGTGGTTTAGTGACTTTGCAATATATTTGTTGGTTATGTTAAGTAAAAGTTGCCTTCAGATTATACACATTATGTTTGAGAGAGAGTGTGCCCCATGTTATGTTCAAGACTTGCATAATTTTTTTGTTGGTTCCTTGTAATTTCCTACTTCATGTTTTCCATTCTAGTAAACAAAAATGTCTAAGTCTAGTAATGTAATTTATGGGATTATGGGAGTTTCTGTGAAAATGTATTTTTTTTTTACAACTATGCTTTGAGGATCTATAATTTTTGATTAGCATTACCTGGTAGGAGTGGGCCTGGTGATCACTTGTATCTCTTAAGAGACTTAGGGGCAGTGTTTGATTGTTGTGATTTTCCCTAAACTGTACATTCAATCAGAAGTTGTTATTAAGACATCATTAATTTTATTCTGTTTTAAATTACTGTATGAGCAACAGATGAAGCAGAAAGCATCACTGCTTCTTTGGCATTATCTGTTTCCCCACTCTCTTCTGGTCCCTTTTGCATGATAACGCAATTCCTCATCTCAGTCCTTCAGGACTCTTTGTGGTTTGAACCAGGGTGGAGGGAGAAGTAAACATAGTGTGGCCCAACTGAAATAATTCTGTAATTCTACAGAGCATTTATGTCAAGTAAGAAAAAACTGGTCTGACTGTGGAATTTTGAAGTACCCTATTCAGAAGTCATTACTGAAATATTTTCACTTCTAGTGAATGCATGAAAGAGAATGAGAGGGGACAGGATTTTGAGGGAGGGGGAAAGGTTTATGATTAAAATGTGCAATTGTATCAGCTTTGCTTGACAGGCTGAGAGACTGGGTCATGTCTGGAAACTAGAATGTGCCCTCATGCATCTTTTTACTTGTTCTGGTCGTTAGAGATATTTCTGTGAGTTAAGGAGAAAAAGAGGACATGCAAGTTGTACTAAAGAGATATACACAGATTTATTCTAACCCTGATATGATCAGCTATGATATGTAGTGTTGTGCTTATGTATGGCAGAATTATTTTACTATTTGCTCTGAGTTTAAAAACATAACCAGTGAAGTCTTATATCTTGGGTAGTGATAAGAAAGAAATATAACCTCTGCTATATAGCTTTAAATGTTGTCCTTTAATGTATTATTACCAGGGATGTTTTTTTCTGAACACAGATTTACAGGAATAGTGTAGTAGTAGTAGACCATGAGGTGTTCTTCCCTTTTAGTTGCCCCTCTGCAAGTAGGATGAGAAATGCTGAAGGCCCTTCATTGATGTACATGTTCTTATTCCTTACTATTTGCGTGGTTTTATTCTCTTTAGAGCAGAAATATCTTCATTATAAGCAACGTTTTGAAGCACCAGTAAGGATTATGGTCCCATCTTCTCAAATGCTCTTTTTGTTCATGATGCCATTTAAGAGTATTATGTTGAGTATTGCCTAAAATTACTCTTGATTACATGTACTTTCTAGTCTGCATTTACTATAGAATTCCTCAAATCTAGCCAGCAGGATGTGACAATGTAAGGAGTAGTTGCTGCTACTTTTGATTTGTTACTTTTTTCATTATTATCTTGCAAGAACATGACTGTAAAGATAATAAATCTAGTTGTTCAGTGATGGTGGTAGGATATTAATCTGAAATTATTGCTTTCTGTTTTGAGTAGTTCTAAAGCCACTTTTTTTTTAAATTGATTTGTTACTCTTTATGACTTTATATTTTAGTCAAGTTCAACCCCAGCTGTCCATTGAAGAGGCTTTTTTGGAGGAATTGTACTTGACCGCCTTTAGTTGTGTCAGCATTTCCACTGGAAGGTAATACTTGCTGCACTGAAACAGTGAGACAGTTGTAGCCGTATTGAGAAACAGTAACTGAAGAGTTTCTAGAAGGTGAAACTTTTGCTTTGTTTCATTAACACAGGGGATGAGGATAGGAAATCACCCGTCTTGCAGAGGTAAGGATGTATGGAAGTCAGAGAGTAGGAGTTAGTGTTCATTTTATTCTAGTAATAACTAATGGTAATTAATGCAGTTGAAATACTTTGTAGATGAATCCAACTTCCATAGTTTAAAAAAAGATAATTAGCAACATCCTGGAAAGAGGGTGTAGGGTGGGAAGGAATAATTATGGGGGAGTGTACTTGGTATCTTGGAAGGGGGAAAACAAATATAGTAAGTACTAATTCTCTCTATTCTGCGATAGAATAGCGAACTTGTTATCCTAAATGAGAAGTAGAATTGCAGCAGAAAATTTTTTGAAGATGGGCTTTGTGTGTGCTTGTGCTTTTTTCCAACCATAGCTAAGGTAACAGGCATATTTTGTCTGATAGTTACTGATTTTCAACATAGTGGGAAAGTTATGGGGAGGGGGGAGTAGTTAGCAGGAGGTTTGCTTGTTTTGAGAACATTGTTTCAAGTCTTTCAATCACAAATAGCTTCTTTCTCTGTATGATAAAATATTCCTCAGAAACTGTACACAGATTATAGATTAATGAGTGATAGATAACTGAGTGAAGTGTGTGCCCTCAGGAAGAAGAGGGGAAGTGGTACTTGCATATGTTGTGAAAAACATACGCAACTAAATTTAGCTCATACTAGCAGATCCTACTTATTTTGAAGATTGCTTGTGGTATACTTCCAACCTCATTGAAAAAGGGCATGGGAAGATTTTTTCAATTTCTATTTGGACCTTTGCATCTCCTGTTCTCCTTTCTCCCTCCCTCAAGGAAAAATGCCTCTAAACAGAAGACAAATTATTTCTCTGCCTACACTTGTATCTTAGTAGTCTGATTTTAGTACCATGTCGTCATGCTGCAAGATTAATTAGCATATGCTAGTTTTTGTTTTTAGCCTTCTCCAGTTTTATACAGTAGCTTATGCTTCTCGCATAAATCTTAGATTTAACTGTGAAAGCTTAGCCTATTATCCAAAGCAACTTCTTTCCTGTTCTTTTGAAATGCAGCAACATTAGAACCTACTGTTTGTGTGCAGTATATAATTTTGTGTACTTGATCCTAATACTGCTGGATTTAAAAAAAAAGACTGGATGGCTTAATATTTATCTGCTAGCACTTCAGAGTCTTAATTAAGTCTTTTTAGTCGGTATGCTGAGCTGCAAGTGTAGTTCACAGGAACACACCATTGAATTGACCTCTTCAGCTAATATTTTCAGAGATTATTCCCCCCCCTCCCCATTATTGGGGAAGTTGAATGGTAATGTAGGATGTTTCATGAACCTTGCTTTGATTTAGTTGATTTCCCTTTTGAGGATTAAAAAACCCCAACCCACTGATACTGTAATTACATCTCACACCTGTAGCTGAAAAGAAGAAAATACTTGTACTCTGATGCTCTTCTATATTTCTAAGTATGTAATTTCTTCTTATAAAAGATAATTTCTCTCCCTGCAGATTTTTCTTTGCATATTGCTGCCTTTCTATCTCAAGCTAAACAAATACTAGTTAGTTGAAACAGATTTTAAGAATTCTAATTGTTTATAATCTTCTTATGGAGTCAGCGACTATAATAAATTCAGGGATTGTACTTGGTTTTCCAGTCGGTCAAATAAGGTTGTTTACTTGCTATTCTGAAGCTTTTCAAGATATTCAGAGACTCACCTTTTAACACTGCACTTCATAAAACTGTTTGTATTTCTTCCTTGACAGCATGTACCCTTAGGTGTTGATTGCAAAGACTTTTGGCACGGGGATGGTAAAAGGATTTATAAGACACTTTTTTTTTAAGAAGGTCGCTAATGAATGCTGAGTTGCTGTTTTCCAAGGTGACTATCCCAGCTGCTTTTAAAGCTGCTTGTCCTTTGTCTTTGGAGTACCTTGTTTTACAACAGAACCGCTGAAGGTTGAGTCAAGTTTGTTCAGAGCTGTATCCCCTGGAAACATATTGGCAAGCATGATTTAACACTACTTGTCTTAATCCTGTACATTCCTGACCACAACAAGGCTACACATTCAGTAAGCTCCATTCCATCCTGTACTTCCAGCATTTAAAGTTTGTAAAGCCAAAAGCATTAAAAAGACAGTATAAGAAATTACTTTTTTTCTTTTTCTGTTTTGTAGATACAAACTTTAAAATCCTCAAAAAGAGGCTATTACATAATATGAAACTATAGTTTCCGATGTATCTTAAGGATCGGTTTGAAATGTGAAAACCTTGCGAAGTGATACAGCTATTTTCAGCACCACTGGATTCTAGAAGTATTTGGGGCAGTTTGTGCCAACAGTACACGTACATAAAATTGGTGTGCAGATAAGCTTCTTCTGACTTGTTCCAATCACTGCTTCATTTAGGCAAAAGACCTCTTTATGATCAACATTCTCTCATAAGGGCAAGCTTCTAGGACAAATGAAAAAGCTCGCAAAAGAATGGTGAGGTATCGGTAGATCTGTAGAGATGAAGACAACACTTAGGATTTAAAACCCATGGCTTCAGGCAGTCCTGCTGGCAGGAGGCACTCAGATGATTATAATGACTTCTGTAAAATTGGTTAGAATACATGTTATGAGGGTCTAATTATTGATTTTAAAACCAGAGTAATGTGACTGGACTCTGACTTACTAGTAGACCTAGATTTCATTTAAGTTAGGCCTGTCCCACCCTGGGATGTGATTATGTCTCCAACTCAAACCTTACTTATTTTTCAGGAAGATCGACTATGTATTTCAGTATTTAGATATAATTTCCTGCAGTAAGGCTCTGCAGAAAACTGAAATTAAATCAAATCCTTAGGGAATTCTCCAACACAGAGCTGGATGCTTTTGGGAGATACTAGAGCGTGAGTGAGTGTTACCACTTTGTTGTACTTTATGGTACTTACACTAGTATTTATGGTAGTACTACCATAATATTATGACATGTTGTCTCAATAGCTCTGAGAAGTAGGGGAATCACTCCTGTCTACAAAGAGAAAATGAGTCATGCAATAACTTGAGAAATTGCTTGTGATCTATGGTAGATCTTGTGGAGCATGCTAGATAGTCATTCCATAGTGTCTGAGGGTTGTGGGCCAGGACTACTGCAGCACTGAAGATATATATATACCAATACAAGCAACACTATATGACTAGGAAAGCAGCTGTCCTATTTCTCATGAGCGTTAATCCATAAGCTAGCTTTATTTTCCATTGAATAATAATAATAATAAAATAATCAATAAAATTGTTATTTTATTGCTTAAGATTCTGAGTTGGTGAAAGAAAATATTCCCAATGGCCTTCTTTTCCTGAAACAGAATCCATACTTTAACAACTGGGATGAACTGAGCAGAGGGAGAATGTCTGGTCCTAAGTCATCTAAAAAGCTATTTAAGGTAGTTGGTTGATTGTTTTGAGTTTTTGTTGGTTTTGTTGTGGGTTTTTTTTAATTACTGAAGTTTAATTAAATGACTAAAAGTAAAAATAGTTCTATTGTTATTCCTTTCATGAAAAAGTGTTCTAATTGTTTGAGTACCACCACCCTTCATTTCTTCCTTATGGCAATCTGGGCCCTGCTAGGCTTTGGGAAAGCGGGACTTGGGAGGAAGAAAGCAGGGATTTGCTGAGGAATAAGCACTTACAACATAATCTGTGCAGAAAGCCAGTTTGTAACATTACTAAGCGCTCCCCTCCAGATCTTACAGTCCAAAATGAAAGCATCGCATCTTCACTGCTTGCAGCTGTTGCTCAAATGCCAAAACATTCTCTAAAGGATGTTTTGCTGCAGGAAATGTTGGTTTCTGGCCATGAACAATTGCTTTCTCAGAGTTTCATTAAATATACTTTTGTGAGAGACATTTCCATTTTCGTAACTCTTTTCCATAGTGTTTTCAGGCCACCTTAGATTTGGAAGAAGGAAAAGTTGAGAGGTCTTTTGAGGATAGGAACCCCTCTGCTGCAAGATTGCTGTGATGGTGTATCAGGGAGGAGCTTCTGAGTTGTGAATAGAATCTAGAACAGGTTTTGCCGCAGGCTGCTGAGCTCCTTAGCATAATCTGTGGCCACTTGCTATGGTCTCTAAGTCTTGGCCATTTCAAAAGAACTGCATTTCTATCAAAGGCACTACATTGTTGGAAGGGAGGAATCAAACATTATTTTCGGTATCCCTAGGCAGATTTGGAACCCAGAGGTTCTAAACCTCACATTAATGCATTTCAGATTATTACTGTTTATGTCAATTTTTTTCTCTATTGTTTCACCATCATAATTGTATGTAAATTAGAGAGAAATTAGACCGAGTAGCTGGAAATCTCTGTAAAATCCCATATGGGAAGATTTTCCTGAAAGGAAGCATTACTAGAACATTTAAATTTATACTAACAAATGAATTTACAGAGTTTCAGGGATAGCATACATCAGTTTTCTTCTTCATTAGTATGAATAACTAAATGCGATTGTATTGCTGTGTTTTACTGTTGCTTTGAGTTGTCTTATTGGAATGTCAATATTATGTGTAAGATGAAAGTCTAAAGACTAATTTATGCTTTAATAAATTATATTTGCTTGAAGTAGGAGATCTGTTTAATCTCTACAGAGGGGATAAGCATCTGTGTTTTGAAATGTGTTACAGTTTGGTACATCAACAGTAGTTTCCTGTTAGGGTTAGCAGTTACACTGATACCAACTTCATGCTATCCAGAATCAAGCCTAATCTTTCAAAATCCTTGTTCTACCAAACTGTTGTGTGTCTTAATGGTTTATATTCCACTTGACATCCCCTCCCTAATGGAAAAGCTGTTAGAGATTAAAGTAAATAGTTTGAGATAGGGTGGATTATGTTTTTCTTCAAATAATTACTCACTTTCTTTGTTTCCCTGTGCTCCTGGTTGGGTAGTATATTAGAGGAGGCTGAGGAGAAGCAGTGAGAGCACATTTATTCTCTGTTTGGAGGTCATTCCGTGAGGCTTGATTTATATGAAATGCACAATATGGAAACATCCTGCTACCCTGAGTTTAGAAAGCCATCAGTCCTTGGAGAGTGAACCAGTAGCTGAGCTATTTTCATTGCTGCAATTCTGTGAAACGATCTGTCACCAGTGACAGCTTGACAGCAATACCTACATTGATTGCTTCTGCAAAAATGTTATCAATTGTATTAATGAAAGTAATTTGTTTGTTTCTGAAATTACTTCATTTCTTGTAGCAGCAAGGGATAATTATTGGAAGTAATTTCTTTGCAGTAACACTTTCTCTAGCAGAATCTGGGGTGAGGAAATCTGAGCTTATAGTTTTTAGTTTAGAAATAATAGATTTTGATGTGGCTCTGCTGTGTGGGTGTTGCACAACATCGAAGCAAGAAAATCAGTGCTGAGATGTCACTAGGTCAGTGATAGTACATTTCTCTTATTCTTTTAATCATGAGGTTGCTAAAAAAGAGAATCTCATGTTTTTATGACTCAGAACACAGAATAGTGTCACCTTGTCAAGAGCATTAGCTTGCAATCCTGTCAGTCCTTTTAAAACTTAGTATGTATTAATAGTACTTCTGTTCTGGGCTCCAGCACCTCTTAATTTGTGGTTGTAACTGTAAGAGTTCAGCATCTCTGACAGTTTCAGGCTGGACACAGAAAATGGGCAGCTCGTAGTCAGCGGGCATGGGTGAAAAATATTGTTGGCTCCAGGTCATGTAAGAATTCTGCAATAGCTGCAACGAAAGAATCCAGCTGGCCAGAATTGCATAACAAATTCATTCTTTTTATGGTTTTTAATTTGGTGGCAGGAATGGTGGAGACTTGTGACAAAACCATTTTTGGCTGAAAAATTTAAATCTATTGCAACCCAAAGTGTTTGTGTGAATGTATCCCATTGAAATTCTAGTGAAACAAACCATTGGAAACCACTTGTTTCCTGCTAGCTCAGCCTTGATTCGGCAGTTTCAGATGGCACTTCTATGATGATTGCTGTGATCCACAGACCCAGGAGGCCTGTGGTCCTTCATTTTCAGATTTTAAAATAGGGCCAGGGTTCCCTATTTCAGAACACGACCTCACAAAGTCTGGGCTCTTGGCTCCTCTCTTTTTGCCCTGGCATGCTCAGGGCTTGCAGAAAGCCAGCTGTGTCCAGAAGCCCTGTGAACCACTGCTGAGTCTTGGACATTAAGCCTTGAATGTCCTATTTTTCACAAGTTACTTGGATTTGTTCTCTTGTGAGAAATTTTGCAATGTCTATCTTCTGTTCTTCAAGATTTCTTGCTCAATAAAATTTGCTTTTCCTGCTTTTACAAATCCTGTCATAACTGAGGCAGGGAGCCCTCAGGTGCCTACACAGCACTCTCACCCTCAGAGCTGCCTTAGCTGAGCTTGAAGTAGCACAAAAAAATAAAATAACATTAAAATGTATTATTCAGTCTGAAGCGTGGCTTTGTTTTGAGTGGAAGGATGGGTGGAGCAGGAGTGCTGCTCCCTGTGCTCCCATCTTGGTGGGTGATGTGAAGAACGTTCTAAAGGGGCAGTGTCAAAGGGCAGGTGACAACACCATTGTTGGCAATGAATCACAAGGAAGTCACCTTGATATTTGCAGACTGCATGACTTAAGTGTATGGAAGTAGCATTAATCCCAGTTATTCTAATTATTTTGCAAGAGGTTTAACTTCATGAATAGATTCTAAAACCACAGTTTAGTATAATATTATGGACTAGAGTCATTATGTGCCTAGAGAACAAGTTTCTAACATATATAAATTTGGTTCATGGAGAATAAATCTGTTTGTGCAGAGATGCTCTTTTATCCTAGAGTGACATGTTTCTGTAAATTTTTTGTGCATGTAAGCTATTCAAACTCTTACCTGCTTAGAGCATCCAGCACCTGCTATTTTAGCTCTGTTTTGCATCAAGCTCAATGTAGCAGAGGAAGTTTTGCTGCTCTGAATATTTGGTGTTGTCACTGGAGAAGTTGCAGTTGGACAGTGCTTATTTAATGGTTTTCATTTGGATTTTTTTAAATGAAGAGGCAGACCAAGGTGAAAGCAACCTGCTTTGGCTAAAGTAAGCAGCTGGCAAGGAGAGGTTTTATGACAAATTCTGTCATTTTATGAATGTTTTAAAGTTTCTAGACTTTTCAGTATTTGAGACATCAAGAGCTTTGGGGTTTGTTTTTTAGTGTGTGAAGTAGTATTTTTACTTAGAGTGTAGATTCATTTCCATGAAAATATTGTATAGTCTTGTTTCATTCAAGTTTGTACATATGGAAACAGGCACAGAAACACACAGCAGTGCAGGAGCCCCTTCTATAGTCTGCCTGTAGAATTCAGGTAGTGAAACTTTCTAAAGTGCAACTATTGTTGATTTGAATAAAAATTGCAAAGCATCCCGTGGTAGAGAGCTTAAAATGAAGGCTTTAATTGCTCTTAAGAGTTACGTAGTGTTGTCAGTCTGCTGCCTTTCCTTCATTATTACATGTTTCAGAGGTTTTAGTTCTGTTTGACTGTATTTCCTTCCAGTGTTTTACTAGATATTATTTTATTTTACTTTATCAAATTAGTTTACCAGTTTCTCAAAATTTATTATAGATATGCCCAACTAGGTCTAATATTTGAGCATTTTGGAAAAGGGCAAAGAATCTGAAAGTAAAATTAATGGGTATCAATCTACTTTGTCCATATACCAATTTTACATCTGTTTTCATTTCCACATGTAAAATTCATAGTGTTACAGATCTGTACTACAGACGTGACACAGAGGTTTCAAACCAGGAATAAAATAAATCGGAGGTTATAAATTTATGAAGAGCACTCATGAAACAGGTAGTCTCTCCAGGAACTTTTGGTCTATAGTCTCTCTTAGATCTGCTTTTACCTCTGTTGTGTAAAACATCTCTATACTTAGCAGGAAGGTCTGCAATTTCACAGATATGTGTAGCTTTCAAATATCTTATAGAAAAACAATATTTATATAATAAGGGGAAACATCAAGGGCTTTTTCTTTTGCATTTTATCATGCCGTCTCCATGATCTGATACCCTACATGAGTGAAACACTTGTGATCATTTAGAAAAATGGCTTTTTGTTGAATCAGCTCTTTAGAGTTTAATAATACTTCAAAGTATATCTGATGTGTAAAGTCAGCCTCAACCCTTATGCCCTATTATTTTAAGTACATCTCAAGGAACCTTGCGATGAAGTGAAAGTGTCGAATGCTATTGGCTTAAGTCTGCCTTTTTTCTGTAGAAAGACTTAACTTTTCTGCTTCACTATTTGCATAGCATATTGACTTAAAGAACTCCAAACCAAACAACAGAGCAAATCCACTGCTTTTTATGGCAAAGTACCCTCCAGCAGACATCCAAATGGGAATTTTTTCTTATTGCTGAGGGTGGGTGCAGCTCTGCTCTCTTGAAGGAGGCTTCTGTCAGACCCTTACAGATGAAAGCAAAAAAAGCACCCCAGTTTGGTTTCCACAGTACTTTTGTACTGTCCTATACCACTTTTCCTGTGGCATTACTGAACATTTACAGCCATGGAACAGGAACAGACATCCTAGTATTCCTAATTTAGAAAGACAGACTCTTTTGCCCTTTGACAATTTCTGTCTCTCTAAAACACTGGGGGTGTGTTTTGTGGACCCAGGATACTTTTGTGTTTTCAGTCTCTGTATTCCTTTGTTTTTCAGTGGCTACAGACATTTCTTCATAACTTGAGCATGAACTTCTTAACTCAGTCTGGTAATGCTTTAGACATTTAATTTTCACAGTAGTATTTATTACAAATACACACAGATTGCCACACAAATCAGAAAATGTCTAAAGGATCTTGCAGCATTTTGCACTGTCAATTTAACTGAAGGGGCTTACAGCCCTCGTAGTTTGCTCCTTTTGAAGATGCTCCAGAAAAATACATCATTTTCATTATGCAGGACCAAGTAATTTCAAATTGCACCATAGACTTTTTTTTTAAAGGTAAAAATCTGTAGAGCTCACTGGAATTGCACAGCTTGTTAATTGTTGCAACCATGTGTTTTTTCTAAGTTTATTGAAAGAAGATACCTTTTTATTGCTTCCTGTCTTCCTCTGTTTTGCAGAAAACAATGTTTCCTTATATTAAAAGCTTCCAAAAAAATCATAGTGATATTATACTGTTTGTGAAACAGATTATGGTTATCTTTTACTTGGTGTTGCATTACCATGAAGTTATATTGCTATATAACTGTCCACCCTGTACTCAGCACTGGTGAATCCCCACCTTGGTTCAGTTTTGGGCCCCTCACTCAAAGAAGGACACTGAGGTGGGAGAGAGTATCCAAAGAAGGGCAACAAAGCTGGTGAGGGGTCTAGAGCACAAGTCTTTGAGGAGCAGCTGAGGGACCTGAGGTTTCTTAGCCTGGAGAAAAGGAGGCTTGGGGGAGACCACCTTATTCTCAACATTTACCCGAAAGGAGGTTGTAGTGAGATGAGTGTCGGTCTCTTCTCCTAAGGAACAAAGGATAGAATAAGAGGAAACAGCCACAAGTTGCTCCAGTGGAGGTTTAAGTTGACCGTTAGGAACAATTTCTTCCCTGAAAGTGTTGTCAAGGCCTGGCCCAGGCTGCCCAGAGCAGTGGTGTAGTCCCCATCACTGAGGGGGTTTCATAGCAGTGTAGATGTGGTGCTGAGGGACGTGGTTTAGTGGTGACCTGGCAGTGCTGGTTTAATTGTTGGACTTGATGGTCTTAAAGGTCCAAGCAGAACACTTCTATGATTATAGGATATACATAATTTATCTACTTATGTTTCTGCCAGTGAATTAAAGGCCGAACTTTATCCTTGGCTTGTGACTATTGTTCACCCCTGGTCCTGGGGCAGGGTGGGAACTGCCCAGGCTGTGAGGCCAGCCAGATCCAAAACACCTGGCCATGGGGCTGGGCAGCTGGCCCAGGGCAGCCAACAAGGAGGGAGTGAGCTCTGGGGAAGGAGCTGCCAATCCCTGGGAGAAGAGAACCCTCTGGCCCCAGCCCCTAAACTAGCACTGCCCCTGGAGAAAGGGAGAGAGGACTAGGGGAGAAGGAGGAGGAAGCTGATGCATGAGTGTGGAATCTCCCAGGGCAGAGATTAACAGCCCACCTCATGATCCCGAGGGAGGGGGCTCAGGTCCAGTGTGTGGGGATGACACAGATCAGACCCTGCGGCGGTGTCCGGGCCGGCCGTAAGGAGTTTGGGCCCGGCGTTGCAAGCAGGAGCCGTCTCTTACCCACACGGGCCTGGGGAGGCTGGAGCGACTGCCACCCTCGGTGCTGGGGCTGCCGGTCTCAGGAGCCAGTGAGCTGTGGGTCGGCCCCAGCACCGCCTGCCCGGGGGTGCTGGTCTCAGCACTTGGCGGCTGCTCTCATGGTGTCTGTGGGCCGAGCTGTAGGGATTTCATGCCCAACGCTGCAACTGTGAGTGGTTTTGCCTATGGTCAAGCCCAGGGGGGCTGGAGTGGCCTCTGCCCTCAAGAAGCCTGAGGAGCTGTCAGATGGCCTCAGTGTCTCTTGGCTGCCGGTGCTGGAGCTGCTGCTGCTGGGTGCTGGGGAGCCATAGGAAGGCTCTGCTCCTGGCTGGGTGCTGGGACTGTTGAGCTCCGGTCTGGCAGCAGAGGCTGTAAAGGGAAGCAGAAGGTCAAGGTCACAGCCCCCAGGCCCGTGGCAGAATAGGCCAGAGCAGTGCTGCCAGCCCCCCTGGAGCAGAGGGCTCTGCCAAGCCCACCCTGGGCACCTGCTGCCAGGCCACCAGCCCAGGGGCACTTAAGTGCTTTTTCTCTTACCAGTGCTCGAGCCAGCACAGTTCTGGCACTCCCAGTTCTCCATGCTGTCCCCCAACTGAAAGCAGCACTGGTGGGTGCCCTTGGCAGTGGAGAGGCAGCACAGCAGCGGTTCCCAGGGCCTGGGAAAGCAAACAGGTTCATGGCTGTGAGGACAAAGTGACTGCAGCACCGGATTGTCCAACAGAGCTTTTGCTCTTAGTGCTTCAGCTTGGAGCCCCTGGTGAGNGTGGGGAGGTGAGAAGTGCTGTTTTTTTCCCTGGCAGGGTGGTGAGGAGGGGAGAGGAGGTGTGAAGGAGCCCCAGATCTCACCTGGCTCTGGCTCTGCCTGTGACCAGCAGTGAGAAGTGTCACTGAGGGTTCCTTTCTTGTTTGCCTGATGCTGGCAGGAAGGGGACTGGAAACAAAGATCCTCCCCTATGAGGGCTGGGTGCCCTTACCTGTAGAGCCTCTGTGGAGCTGCTGGGAGCAAGACTTTTGTCCCAGAGCTGTCTGGAAGGGCTGGGATTTCTTTCTCGGGGTCTGGGCTAAGCTCCTGCAAACCCCTCCTGGCACAAACCTCCCTGTTCTTGTCAGGTCCTCACCTTCTCTGCTGCCCTCTTGATGGCACATCTAATATCCCTAAAGCAAAATCCTACGATTTCTTCTTGGTCAGTGTCTTGTGGAGGAGCATCATTGGCAAAAAACTGCAGAAAAGAACAGATGAGGAGCTGATGAGGATAGTGTGGCAGGGACTGCCTGTTGGAAAGCAGGAGGGAGTCCCCGGAAGAGTTCACCAGGCAAAAGGCATGGAAACAGAGCCCTCAAGGCTCATGTTTGGGCCCAAAGATAACCCAGTTCTTCTCTGCCCAGCAGCACAGCATGCACGATGGAGGGGAGAGAGCAAAGGGCAGTGGGAGTGAGAACCTCTGCAGAATTGCCCCCATGGCCTGCTCTGTCCCTGCCTGACTGGCTGATGGGTAGAGCTGGAGGCCTTGGAGAGGAAGGGGACATGGCAGGTATGGGGGTCCCAGCAGGTGCCCAGCCCCATGTGCTGAGGAGAGGAGGGACCCTGCCCTAGGGCACTTGGGATGGTCCTGCCTCCTCCTGCCACCACCCTCAGCCCCACACTGACCGCCCTGACAGCCCCTCAGACAGGTTGCAGGAGGGGTGTTTTGCTCTCACCTTGCTCCTTGGAGCCTGTGTCCATCTCCTTCTTGGCACTTGATAATGATATGAGCCTTTGAAGAGTCCCAGTCCCAGCAGCTCTGGGATGTCTTCTCCAAATGCTGCTCTGGTCACTCTGTGGGATAAGCAGGGCATGGGTGAGTTTGCAGCACAGGCCCAGAGCCCCAAGGTGTGGGTCTCTCCTTGTCGCTGGCAGCCCTGTCCCTCCTATGTCCTCTTCTCACTTCACCAGATCACAGTGACCAATGGTCTGTGCCCAGGGCTTCTGTTGGTGGGCTTATCCCTGCAGGTCATGGTGGTTGCTGTGGCATCAGCACTACTGGCCTGCATGTGTCTCAAGTATGGACAGGGACCAACACAGGACCTCAGGATGACACCTAAATGGCCCAACATCTTTCTCCTGAACTCTTTAGTGTTTTGGTGAGGTGCTGCCTCCACCACAAAAGGCAGTGGGACTGCAAGCTGGGGAGTCACGGTGGAAATGGCCTTTCTCCATGGCAATAAGCTGTATTTCAGATTTGGTGTGAGCTGAACCTTGGTGGGGTGGGAAGCTGAAAGTGGCTGTGGGGAAGCTTTGGAGGTGATGATGGGAGTGGTGATCTGTTTGAGGGTAAAAAGGCTCCACAGAGGGATCTGCAAGGGCTGGAACAATTGGCCGAGGGGCTTGTCAAGCCTTGTCCCAGGCTGCTCAGTGAAGTAGTGGAGTCCCCATCTCTGG